>JAOBBB020166203.1:0-12282 GCA_025331005.2 Zoanthus gigantus
AAGGTGTCACCCGTAGCATTTCTTCACGTAATTTGTACTCTTTCCGAGTCTTTGTATTTGTAATGAAAATTTTCACCTGTAACATCGAGTCAGCTCAGCCGTAACAAGTGTTACGGGTTACGGCCCTTATTGACATCTCTGGTATTTAATTCATGGATGACATCATTTATTGATGAGGTGAGGTGAATTCACTCACTCGGCAGTAATCTTTTAATCAGGTGAGAACACATGCATTAAACTTTAACATTAAGTTTACAAGGAATGTTTTTTTTTCTAATTGGCAGCTCAAACTGGGCTTGAACTCTCACCCCTTCGCCTCAAAAATTGATTTTCTAAAGCCGATGCCCTAACCATTAGCCATGCCAAGAATTGCAATCAAAATGTTAAAATTTTAGTTAGATATGACATGGATTTCTAATGCATACATACTTTATGACTTTTTTGTAAAACCTTGGGATTTTGGCTTTCTTTATGTTTAGTTTAAGTGAATTGTATATGTGAGCGGCATTTTAATGTCTCAGTTTTTATAATTGCATCCTTTTATAAGAAATCTTAATGATCCAGTGTTGGGTAATAAAATTCAAATGCACTTCACTAATCTGTGATTTCTGCTACAGTAATTCTAAGATCTTATAATTATGCTTCTTAAGAACTCTAAAGATGTTATCATATTTACAGTTCACACTGATTTATTAAGCCTAGTTTATAGTACAATTGTTTTGGGAGGATTGTATATTGCTCAGTATTCAAAGTATGGAGCCTTGAGTTGAGAACTGCGATTGTGATTTCTTATGTTCAAGTGGCATCAGTATTCAGCCCGAGCACATTTAGTTTTTTCAGTCTAAAAACTGATTCTCGAGTGAGAAGTTCTCTTACTGTAAAAATCAAACAAATTATATTTTTAAGCTTTGCTATCAAATTGCTACCTCCTTTAAAAGTTCAGGCAAATGGAAGCAATCTAAAACAAATTCCACTAAACTGGTGTAAATCTGTTAAGTTGTCTTAGTTTCTTTTTCAATTTGTTTACAAAAAAGTTACTCAGTTCTAAATGCATTTCATTCGTGTTGATCAAAGTTCTCCTCGCAGCAGGATACCACAGTGCTGCATCACTCTGCTTTCATTCAAGCACTGTGTTGCACCAAAAATATGAAATAAAAATTGTAGCAGATATAAAGGTTCTGGTAAAATATTTGTAAAAAAAAGCTTGAAACAAAATGATTTTCCTTCAATTTTTTACCAGTTTGTTAAATTCCTTCCTTAGCTACCTTTTAAATTAACTATAAGCAGCAAAATCTTTCAAACAAATAATTTTCTTAATAAATAAAGCCATCTTAAACTGATAAGTTTAATTGAAATATTGCCAGTACAGAAACTATTGATTTTCACTTTTAAATTCCCAAAGAATAACAACAACAACAACAAGAATGTATTTCACATTTTACAGTTACAATTAAAGAAAAAAATATTAGTAAATCTATATTTTATGTTTTACACCATTTGAAAACAAAGAGATAAATACATATTAATTTAAAATATAGTGTAAATTAGGAAATCTCTAGTGTTAAGTTTACTTAGCAGTTTTCTAGTTAGACACTAGTCATTTTATGTTTCAATTCTTTTTAGACATAAACATAAACATAGACAGAAACAAGTTTTACTAATGTAGCAAAAAAAGTTGTTTTTACTAAAATAATACAAAAATTAATGACTATAGCTGCACTTGGATGTAGCTTGCTTTTAATCTTCAGAACTTTGCTTTGTTTCATTGATTCTCCTTTTCTCATTACCAAATATCTTATTTTGTGTATGTTATTTAAGGAGAAATTGGGTGTTGATAAATGACTGGGATAAACCTGCAATGCAGGCGTTCACCTTTTGTTTTTTGTCTGAGCAAAGTACGAAGCAAAGCATGTGTGCAGTAAAGGGAACACCTGATCAAATGCTATTGAAAATGTAATTGCTGCCCCTTGACATAAATTTTGACAGGTGACATTTGCCTTGACGTGAAAGAATTTCAACTTGTTCGTGGAAAACAAGACTCAAAACAAAACCTGTACTGGGTTTCAAATTTTATTTTTTGTTTAGTTTTAGAAGTTTGCAAAATTGTACAACCTTACTTGAACACATTTAAAGCAGGTGCCATATTCACAGTTATGCATCTTGAAAGCAAAGTCTGGCTCAGATTGGATTCAAAGATAAATTACAAGTGTTTTAATCAGCAAAGATAAACTTCTCCAGAACTTAATACTAATAGTTGTTTAGTTGAGTGATTTTTTAAAAGTTGTTTATGAGGATTTGAAATAGTTATTTGCAGTTTTCAAAATCTTGTTTTTGAAGTCAAGCCATGTTATGTTAGAGATTTTTTAAAATTCAGTAATAATGTCAATATTATTTATGTAGGACATACCAGGGACCATGGAGCATATTTCATATCTAGGTAGAGCTAAGCTCATGTTTAGTGGTAGCCAGGCCGAGCTTTCTTGGGAGGTCTAGAATGCTTCCTGGAAAATTTTAAAGTTTCAAGTTTCTGAGATTGCCTGAAATGTGTATATTTCTATCAATCCAAGCAAACATTTATGAAACTTTTCATTTTCCACAAAACCCTTTTAAAAAAGTTAAAAAACAAAATAAAAATTCTCGGCAAAATAATAGGTGAGACTATAGCTCACTCAGTCCTATAGCTCTGCATATACTACCATTCACGAGACGATCCCACGGGTCCAATCCCTCTCCTTCGAGTTCTGTATCCCTGAACAGTTGAGGCTGTCCCTTATCCCTTAAATTCCTGTAAGGGACATACAGGAAAAGTCTTTCAGTTCCGTAGTTCTGGGATGAGTCCCACAGAAAAGTTTAGTGTACTTTTTCTTCACTTTGGTAGCTTGCAGTTTTGGAAATTAAAATGGTTGTAAGAAATAGTAGGATTCAAGAAGTCGATATGCACATTGATTGGTTGAGATAAATACTTACACTACTAGGAGTCCATATCAATATGCACGTGTGCACTTTTCAAGCATGTAAAAAATTTTAACAGTTGATTTAATTGCAGTCTGTTTAGCCCAGTTGGTAAGGTGCCAAACTACCATGTGGGAAACTTGGATTCATATCCTGGCCAAACCAACAATCAGGGTCTTAAAATAATTGAGATGGTGTTGCCTTTGTTCTAACATCTGCAGACTGTTAGACCTACATGTCTTCTTGGATAAGGATGTTATTTAGATGTAGATCCAGTCTCCCAATCTTCTATTGAGGGACTCAGAAGAACCCTTGCACTAGTCAGAAAGAGCAGGGTAGTGATCCCAGTGTTGTGGTGGTGCTGTGCTACAAGTTCATGTGGGTAAAATAGTGGCTACCATTGTCTATGTGTTGTATCATGTGTCTGTGTGTAATTAGAGTGCCTTAAATGCTTTGAACTGATCTTGTCGAGCTGTGACCTCTCATTTCATCTCATTTTCATTTTGTTGCTTGTTTTGCTTTTGTCTTGGATTGTCTAGCTGGTGCCTAGGCTCACAAACAGTCATTAAGGATGCTCACTGTAGAACAACTAAAACACAACAGTGGTCCTAATACCCTCCTCTTCATGATAACCTGGTTAGCCCAGTTGGTAAGGTGCCAGTCTGCTGTGCGGGAGGCTCGAGTTCGATTTCTGGCTGGACCGCCACTCTTAAAATAACTGAGGAGAAGGTTCTGCCTTTGCTCTAACATCTGCAAATGGTTAGACCTTCACATCTTCTCGGATAAGGACGCTAAACTGTAGGTCCAGTCTGTTTATCTCTCTGTCGAGGAACTTAAAAGAACCCACACACTTCTAGCAAAGAGCAGGGTGGTGATCCTGGTGTTGTGGTCTGTCTCCTCAACTGAGGGCACTTCTTATCATCTGCCAATTTGTGCCATAACATATGAGCCGCTCAAGCGGATTTTCTAAGACCCTCAAACTGTTAAAACCTGTATTTATTTGTAAAGTGCTTAGAGCTCTAGGATAAGTGCTATATAAACATTAATTTAAAAAAAATCTGAAACAAACCTGTTGTTTTTCTAACTGCTATCATCGTCGTCAGCGTTACAACTTAACAGTTATCATAAACACACAATATCGTAGACCATCGTCATTATTGTACGTCATTATTATCAGTTGTTATTATCATTGCTCCGTCATAAACATCATTGTACATCATCGTCTTCTTTAAACCGTTACGTCACCATCACAATAGTAATTTATCGTCGTATAATCGCCAACATGAACTTTATACGACCTCATCATCGTTATGTTAACATCACATCCCACGATACTTCATTATCTAACACTGAACATAATTAAACATGATTAGAATAATTGCGTTCGACTTTAGGAGAGCGCAACACTTAATCTTTGGTCTCCTGTGTTACTCAGTTGGTATTCCTGTGTTACTCAGTTGGGATTCCTGTGGTACTCAGTAGGGATTCCTGTGTTACTCAGTTGGGATTCCTGTGGTACTCAGTTGGGATTCAAGGGTGACCTGTCGTGCTACTCATGTTCGTAGTACGTCTGCATTTTCTGCGCTTACTTAAATAATTTATCTCGTTTTTGTCACATCACATGCCGATGTGCAAATGGCAATCGCGTACCTTGAGGCGAGAACTTTTACTTTGTATAAGAACAAACCAGTTTTGAAGCTGATCATAAAACTTTTAATCGGAACAAATGTTATTTTTTCTAAAATCGTGATGTTACTTCTGCAAATAGCAGAAAAAGAGTTTACTTACCTCAGCTGCTTGTTTATTGTTTGTTCTCAGCGCGTTTGGAGCTCTTAAAAAAACCGAACGTATTTCAATAAATATGGGCGGGCATAATTGGCGCAGTTAGTAAGATCTCTGCCCTCCAACCAGAAGGTCCCCAGTTTGATCCCGGCTCTGCCGAGATTTGAATCTTTGTGTAACCTTCTTTTCCGCCTCAGCCAACTCAGCTTTCCATCCCCCCCGGGTAGGTAAATGAGTACCAGCGTCTGCTGGGAACTAACCCGTGATGGATTAGTGTCCCATCCAGGGGCAGTCAAAGACTCTCATCCGCTTAACACTACAGAAACCGGAGATAAGCACCGGCTCAATGGGCCACTTGGCTTGTAAAGGATTTAGCTCTCTCTCTCATTTCAATAAATATAAAGTGCTGTCTACTTACATCTCCAGACTGAATGATGAAATGTCTTGCTTTGCCACTGTACTTGGCTGAGAGGACAAATTGACCAGCTTTCGTGTTACTCTCTCGTACTAAGTAGTCTCCTTCATTCTTCAACAACATCTCTACCTTATTACGGTCAATCACTCCGTGGAACCATTCTTCCTCTTGCAACGGTATATCGCCTGGGTCTGGCTGATTATGAATAATGATGAGGTGTGTCAGTGAATGACATCAGTTGATGACAAGTGAAACACAAATGGTAATAAAGGGTTTGAAACATTACAAGATATTGAAGACTCGTAGTAGAATTGCTTTTTAATGATATATTAATCTTTGCTGACATACTTTGTTATTACTTTTAACTGTTCATTCTAAGGGCCTTTCCCGGGAGGGTCGACACTCTGCCAATAATTAATATCAAAAATGGAGGGGAGGGGGGGGGGGTAATTTGGGTTAACTAGGTTTGAATGGAAGGGATAGCTATCTAAGTGCTGTGTAAGGAGGTAGGGATATACAGCAATTGACCACAAAAAAGGGTTGAATCTGGCGCTATCCCACACAATAATTGCAAATCATAGGCGACTCTGTTAAATGGAACAGGCCCTGGCGAAGAATCTTGTCAGAACTGTTGAATTGTCAAAACAAATGTGATACATACATGTGTGGTGTACAAACTATTAAGACTCGTTACAGAGATTTGTAACCATTTACAGTTCTACGAAATGGAAACATAAACTCGGCGTTTGTCGTTACTTACGATAAACAATTAATACTTCATAACCATACATTAGTAAGTAAGTACCTCCAGATATTCCCCTAATGCATCGGGATCGTCGTCCGAGTCGCAATGGAAAGCAGTGTCGAGATTGGCAGAACCACCAGGGGTGGGTAGAGGCATTGTCTTTATACTAGTACCACTATCAGATGAAGAAGAGTCCTTCTTGGATATTTTGGAAAAATTCGGAAAGTTGAAGCCTTTTTTACTCTTGCGAGCTTCTGGAGTACTGTGGTTGAAATCCTATAAATAAAGATGGAAAAACAAACAGTAATTGCTTCGCGGTTGGTACGCACGTAAGTTTTTTATTCACGAGTTTCGAAGAGCAACAAACGAATGAGCGAGTTTAGCAACTCTTCATAATGAGTTAATAAAACTTGTACGATCAAATCAAGCATGAAGTAATATGATTATTTTACATGAACTGAGATTTTATTTGTGTTTGGATCTAATTTTATATAAAGATCAAAACTTGCGTTGTATAACTATTAAGGCAACGGCTTTCGCCACTTCAAACACGAAGACGAAAGGGTTTCTTCCATGTATCAGTTTTAGGTTTACCATTTTGATATTTAAGGAAAAAATTTAGCCTTCCACATGCACTAGTTGGGTGGTTTTCAAATTGATGACGTTTTAGTAAAGGAAGAACCACCAGCTATGAAACTGCTCATAATTTTTAACAAGTGAATTTTTTGTTTCGTTGGCACAAAATTTCCTAGATTTCTCTTCTTTCGTTCTTGTTTGTAAAAACTTCTCTAAGAAGTTTTATGTCACTTGTAAAAGATCGTTTCAAAAAAAAAGTTTCTTGTCATACCATATATCATTTATTTGAATAATTATATTGAAACTAAATAACAGAAATGTACTTACACCGTTAGGTGAGTGTGGATTGCCAAGCTCTGCAAACTTGGGGGGGGTGTTTGTACCAAGTATTTCCAACACTCTAGCAACACTATCATGGGTTTTCTAAAAGGCAAAAACTTGGTATATTTACACGGAGATTTAATCACAAAGAACATAAACTGTTGTGTTAAAATGTAAGGTAAATGTATGAGTTTAATTTTCGCATCTGGGACGATAAATGAAGATGATGAAGATGATGATGATGGATGATGATGATGAGGAGGAGCAGGAAGATGAGGAAGAGGAGGAGAATGATGATGATGATGATGATAATGATGATAATGAGGAGGAGGAGGATGATGATGATGATGGTGATGATGATGATGATGGTGATGATAATGATGATGGTGATGATAATGATGATGATGATGATGATGATGGTGATGATAATGATGATGATGAGGAGGAGGAGGAGGATGATGATGATAATGATGATGGTGATGATAATGATGATGATGGTGATAATGAGGAAAAGGAGGATGATGATGATAATGATGATGGTGATGATGATGATGATGATGATGATGATGATGATGATGATCTGGTCAAATATTGCCTTGCGCAATCAATTCACGAAATATTAACAAGAAAGTTCTATCCTTTGAACCAGTCATCGAAATCCAATAAAAGGACGATTCATTTCGTTTGCCTTAAAGTGCAGAAATTGTTGGTGTTATTCTAACTATTCCGCCAGCTGTTCAAAACTCTAGAAGTAACCATTTAATTTTTTTGTCTTGAAGAGTAGAAATGACTGGTGTAATTCCCATCTTTAACCGCAAAAACTAACATAGTCATTATTCATACTCCTTATCGCGGAAAATAAGAGTCAAACATTGAATGTTAAAGTTATTTCCAGTTTTGGCAGTTTTGAAGGAATATGATGTGTTTGAAACTCTAAATATTAGTAAATATGTGTTGAAACTTAGTAAACACAGCAATTACTGCCACCAACAACAGCTTTTCTTTAACCACCTTGGACGATCATAAAAACAATAGAGATTTTTGTAACTGTTTCAATACCTGTAACTTGCACTGACTGCATTTCAGTTCTTCCACATGCCATGCCAGCTCTTCCACATGTAACTCCTTCTGAATCAAACTGCAACATAAACCACAAGGTACTTATATCAGTACATTATCTTGGTCATAACTCACAGTGCCTTTAATCAGGGCCCGACACTAATGGTAGCCAATGTAGCCACAGACTAGTAGAATTTCACTTTTGGCTAGTAGGTTTTCTATTTGCACTAGCCACTTTGGCCAGTAAACAAAATGAAATTGACTGAACTAGATTCTGTTTTTCTCAAGGATGACATCTCAGAATTGCAACGCTTAGCTAGTAAAAACCTTCTTTGGTCAGTAACATCTATGTTGCTAGTTGCAACTAGCTACTAGACTACTGAGTTGAAAAGTTAGCGTCGAGCCCTGTTTAATTAAGAAATAAAACAGTCTCCGTGCCTTCATAGCCTGGTGAAAACCGAGGTGAAAGTTTGGGAGAATACGAGAACAGATCAATAAAAACCCAAGAAGCACTCGAGAATTCTCACAAACTTTGCCAAGGTTTTCACCAGGCTATGAAGGCACGGAGACTTATTATTTTCCATCTTAACAAAGAGACAGGCGATATACAGAGCATGTATATATAATTTAATTTCTGTCATTTAACTGTGAATTCTCACAACTGGAAGACAGCCAACCATATCGGTCAGACACATAATTTTTGTACTTCATAGTCCTATGAAAACACAAAACACACTTGTTGACCAATCAAAACGCACATACTATCCAAATTATTTTATAATATTCTTTAGAAGTACATTTATAATCTCAATGTTTTTGTTTTTGATAAACTGAAGAGTACTGATGAAAAGCTGAACCACCGCACCTTATTTTGTCTTTCTCCTGTTCTCTGGTTGAATCAAGACATTCCTTGCTTGATCTCCATTCTTCTTCCTTGTATAAAGCATGGCTTTGATTTAATATCCCTCGCCATAAACATAAGTTCAACTGTATCAATATTTGCTATGCCTAAACTCTGCTGTTTGCTAGCTGTCTTAACCATTCTATAGAAAACTACTGGTATCAAAGAAACGGAAAGAAAAGTTAAATAAACAGTTCTTGAATAGTTTTTATCACAAGGAAGAAACCTGTATTTGTGAGCCTTTTGAAAAACTCACAAATACAAATGTATTTCTAAATTAAGTATAGATAGCACAAGTGTGCTAGTAGCTAACTTGAAGCCACGTTAAAGGGCACTATGGCCACGTTAGTAGCAGGAATTCCCAAAAAGAACAAAAGATGTAGAAAAAGTATGTCCGCAGCAAAAGTTTATTTTTGAGAGCAAAAGTATATGAATAAGGTCTTTAGTTGAACGTGATCAAAAAAACATTTGGCATATGAAACACTTCTTGGGGGCTGTTTAAATGATACCAAAACGAGTTTCATTCAAGAACGAGTTCATTCCATTGCCACATTTTACTGAATCTGTTTACTTGATCCCGAAACAAAATTGAAGTCGTTCCAGAATAAGTTCATTACTTCAATCCAAATGAAATTGTCATTCTGGTATGACATTTCATTCTGGTATCAAAATACGAACTCCGTTTCAACGTGAAAACTCTAAAACGTGCAGACTCAGGCGAATGAGTACCGTCTTCAAGACGGGGGAAATAATTACAGGTGTGGCCAGTAATAGACGCAGTAACACTTGGTGCGAAACTCGCTCCTCCTTTGAATTCCTGAAGACAGGGTTGGTTGGTTTTGTCTTGAAAATCCAACACAAACTTTATTCCAGAACGGATCTCATTTCGGACTGACACTCATCTGGTATACTGCAAACAAGCCCTTAGTCTAATCTGCTTCGCCTTTAAATATTGGGCTGGAACTTTGATCCAGGCATTGAAGAATTGAGTTACAAAATATCTTTCCATGTTTGTTTAGAATGGAGCTATCTACGAATCACACGATTGCTCTTTTTATAGTTCAAATACAAAATGTAGTAATATTATCTTCAATGTATAACGCTCCGAATTTAGCTGCATTATCAAATCACATTCCAAGAAAGTAAACAGCAAAGTTTATATAAACAAATAAGTTGAAACCTTTTACAGTCTAATAGTTTGTTGGTTTGAATTTTATAACTGAAAGTGTCATACAACTCAATAAGTGAATGCATGTGTCTGCCTCATACTTTGTACGAATTTTAAAGGTTGTTAAGCGTTTTATGTGCTATAAAAAACAATTTAACCACGTGACAGTTATTAATTTTTTTAATTCAAAAAATATCCACCTCTGTAGAAAGATCTCGTTAACGTAAATCCAGTTTCTTTTTTATGTACACTGTTTACATAATGCTATCCCAGGACCTTAACATGTGTCGCTCTTGACGCTGCTGTCCGTCAAACGAAAAGAGTAAATCTACTACAGCGTAAAAGCCACTACAAACGCCTGTTAAGAGATTTAAACATGGTAAAAAGTTTCATATGATTTTTGAATCATTTCGTGTTCTCGCAAGCTGCTTGTCTACCCTTTTATTTTTAAGGGATTTGAAGGGAAAGTAACTTATTAATCAATCCATTTTATATTGGATTGATTAAGGCTTTTAAATCCACATCACTCAATTTAGATAACTAACACTTATGTTTTCCACATTTATGGAAAATATTTCAGAAATGTAAGCATTATCCTTTTTTTCGCCTTAAAACGCCTTCGCCTTAATCCTTTTATATTGGGTTGATTCAGGCTTTTAAATCCACGTCACTTAACTTAGATAACTAGAATTTATGTTTTTCACATTTTTGGAAAACATTTCAGTCATGCAAGAATTAACCTTCTTTTCGCTTTACAGCCGTCATGACAGAGTAGGAAACGAAATGTTGGTATCGCTTAAGATAGACTTTTTGCAATTACTCATTTAAGGCTAAAGCGAGGTACATTCAGTTTGCACTGTAATTGCTAAAGTCGTCATTGTCAAAAAATCTAATATCAAAGGCTTCTAAAAGCTTGCGAAAAGAGCGATACATTTGACGTTCCAAAGAAGTGATCCAACTTTCTTGAACACTCAATGTTGATTTCTTCTGTCCAGTAATAGTCTGTTATATTTCTTACTTTCATGTGGAAATAAAACAATAGTTTTGAAAGCATCGTTGTTTTCAAACCCACTCAGCATAAAATGTTATTATTATTAAAGATGTATCATGCATGGTTGTCCGTGCAATATACATTTCTAGGATTTCGGAGCGTTACGTTTAAAGTGCTCTTTGAGAATATCCGGAATTTCCTCACTTCCTTCACTTCGTTTCTTGATTTCTTGTTCTATTTCTACGGATCTTTTCTTAAGTTTCTTTTTAATCTCATCACTTTCCTCTTCGAACAATGGAATATCTTTTAGTGAGTTACCAGCTTCTTCAGCCTCAATGCTCACCGCCGGATGATCCTTTGCATACTCAAGAAGTCTTTGGCGGATTGAGCCTGTCATTCCTAAGACGAGACAGATGAATTTTTAAAAATAAAATAAGGTAAATGCATTGTTCACTCTTTCATGTTAAATCATATTGTATCAAGACCTAAATACGAAAGTCCTAAATCAAACACTTTTAAGTGTTAAAAGGATTCAGTTTTTCTTTTAGGCAATCGTTTTGAGGACTCCCGTAACCTAAAGCATACCTTTTTGGCAGTACATCATGAAGGTATCACTATTTCAAATAAATATGAATCATAGAAATTAATGCCTAAAGATAAAAAGTTACAACAAAAGTCAAAAACTGGATAAGGTTGATTACTTATTTCGCATTTAGACAATGAAAGGTCATGGGTCTTCTTGTGATAATATAAAATATCAACAAGAATTTTAAACTAAAAAACTGCCTAGAAATGTATCTCAAGTTGCACCAAGAAACAGCTGGTGCATCTCCATGCAGTTGCTAAAAGGTTCTGGTGTAAAGATTCTTGTTACATGTAGTTAATAAGTAAAGATAGTGGTATTGTTGTAAGAGGTTGTCTGTTAACCCGTAATTTTCCTGCTATGGCATGAAATTTTAAGAATGAAACAGGAAAAGATTATAACAATCTATAGCTTATTAGTAGATATATTCAAAGAACCTTTAAGCTCTTCAACTGCGGCACTGCTCATTGTGTTTCTGATTTCCTTGATTACTTGTTCTTTCTGATCTTCTGGAACATCCAGTTTCTTGACAATATCTTTTCGTAGTTGTTGTACAGTATCCTGGAATGCTTTAATAGTTGACTTTTGTTTGTACAACTCCATCACCAGATCTTTCAGTTTAGATACTCCTAAATGGTACCAAACATACACAGAATATTGCAAAATAAACAGGATATTAAAATAATGACGTCATCTCAAAACAACTACAACTTTTAACCCTTTCAGTGCCAGTCAGTTATCAACAACCAACTTCTCCTTATGTAACACATACAAAATATGACATTTGGT
>JAOBBB020166268.1:0-12279 GCA_025331005.2 Zoanthus gigantus
GAGCACATCATGGATTGGAAGGGTTTGTTCCCTGGATGTTGGTGGACGTAGGTCCCGTGGCAGGCCAAGAAAGACCTTGTGTGAGATCCTGAGGAATGACCTCAAGCTCTCCGGCCTGAGAGTGGAAGACCCAGAAAATCGCACCTTGTGGAGGAGCAAAACAAAAACCATGCAACGTCACACCTGCGAACCAGTGGATCAGTGACGCTAATGGATTATTAGTGAATGTGTGTGAGTGTGGAATACCTCCCCTTCCACACAACTGCATCAAACTAGGTTAATCTTAAGAGGCTAATTTGTTAATAAACCTAACCAGACGTGTTTAGATTGTGGGAGCTAGGGGAAGACTTTCTTGCTCTAATGGTGCTGTTTGTGCTTCCGATTGGGACTGAGTTGGTGTCAGATATCTAATTTGAAACCCTGCATGGGATCTTGAAATTTAAGCATCAACCTTTTTAGAGAGATTTTTAAACTGACCTGTAACCAGAATACATGTATTGTTAGTGTATTTCAGTCACTTCTTCTATTAAGTAAACTGTGTGGTACATTTCTAATCATAAAATTGCATTTAAACCCATGCATCAAGATAATGTTCATTTGCTACAACAAAAAAACATGAATTTGAAAAGATGAGAAATTAAACTAGCGTTTGCAGCAAAATTGCATTAATGTAACTTAAAAATTAATACTCTCGCTCGGTGATAGTCCCAGAACACACTTAAAAAAACTGCTCACTTGGGATTTTTTTGTTCTAAAGTTAACTATAGTTAAGGTTAATATTTTCAAGAAAAACGTTTTCGTAATGCACCAACCCACACCCACCCCCTGACACCCAGGGATAGTGGGGACTTATGGTGGAATTACTAAGGCAATTATGCCAGAATAACACTAGAATTTTCCTCTGGGGCATGTATGGGAGGAAACATCTGGGAAACTGTCAAGGCCTGGGGCTGGGAAGAAACGAGGAGCAATGGTAATTATTATTCTCACACATGCAGCAGAATCAATATGGTGACAGGAAATATAAAAAAGGTAAGACCTTGCAGTTTTATTCTTAAAATCTAAAGGGTCTAGTGCAAAAACAATGTGAGTGAATTTGTATGAAATGCTAAATTCTCCCAAGGGTTATAAAGAGATAATAGGGATTGATAATCTAGTGAGAGCTGAAAACTTCTTCGATCTCAATCTGACTCTGAGGGTTTTTCTCCGGGTGCTCCAGTTTTCCTCCCTCTGCAAATTCGACTTTCATGCCAAGATCTGAGCCGTCGAGCGATTAAACATTAGCCTCTGCCGGCTAGGAAGAATGATCAACCACGTCCTTCGCAACTGACGTAAAATAAAGTATTTATTTATTTTTATTTTATGTAGGGAGAGATAGGTGCGAAACAATGTGGCTGAGTATAGAATGCTAAATTCTCCCAAAAGTTATTAAGAGGTAATAGGGATAATCTAGTGAGAAGTGAGAACTTCATCAAAAGTCACACCATTTTTGCACAAGGCCCTTCATTTTGTGTTAATACTTCTGGCATCTGCAATGACTCCCCTCTTGAACCAATTACCTTTTAGAAATGGAGGGGTAGGGGAATTGCATGTCTCTGTCAGCTCTTGTCCCCAGTGAAAACATACCTACTTTCCAATAATTAAAATGTAATCCTACCCATACCCAGGGGTCTGGGGACTAGTGCATAATGTATAATCATAGTATACATTAACAAATAACACAATTCAATTTCGATTTCGTGGACCTGACAAAACATGGCTGCAAAACTTACATTGAATTGTGTTGTTTATTATTTTAGAAAAAAAATCATTTATTTTGGTTGGGAAAACACATTCATCTATGGGGTTTTACAGAAGTCTGGCATTAGTTGATTAACAGAAGTTTAAATGTCAAGTTACTCAATACAAAAGTCTCTTGTATACAACCATTCAATAACAACAAAATAAAAACAAGCCTGGAACATTTCAGAAATTAGAATAAAGATCACCAACTGTATTTCAGTAAGTTGCCCTGGCAACAGTGTTTTGGCTATGAATATAGTAAGTTAAGTGATCAAAAGAGCAAAACTCTTCAGAACTGATTTGTCAGTAATTACCACACAGTCCACTTTTAATAGAGTTTACTACATACATTCTTTCTTGTTTTTTACCTGCAGCAAAGCGTGTTTGCTGGGAAAGTTTTGTATGGCAATATGATATGGTTGCTTGAGATTTAGTATGTGCATGTTTTACAGGCCTGCTGTTTAATACACAAGGCACTAAAGCATCTTAATAAAGGCATTTTACAGTAGGAAAGCCTGGTTAGATCAAATTTATATACAAAGTAGCAATTTTTCTTTCCATCATACTCATCCAAAAAAATTGTTCAGTTGCCCTGAACAGGACTTGAACCCACGTCTCTATGTTTTCTAGTCAAGCATGCTAACCGCCACACCATCAGACTGCAGGGGTTTCATTAAGGGCCGGACACTGGGCAAATTGACCAGCTGTGAAGACAGCTCTGCCTGGCTGCTTTTAGCATCTCTGCAACTATAAATTTTTAATATTTCAAGACTTTGCAAAAACCTTGCCCGGGTGTCAAATCCAATTAAATGCCCTCCTGCTCCAAACCTTAATGAAACCCATGAGTGAGGGATCACAATACTGGCAACATTGCAGATTACTGAAATGTTGAGGCTAACAGCACAAGTATCCATGGGACCCAATAATTGTTATGTCTTCATTTGAAAATGTGTCTGCCTCTAACAAGGTTTCCAACAACTGACTAGAATAGAGATTAGACAGAATAAAAATATAATTATGTAAATATCTAGGCACAGAAAAACAACAATAAAAGTCAAGAATGAGACATTTTTTATCAAGAATCTTTTTATTTTTAAATGTTTATATAATATATTTATATATAAAAAAACTTCATTGAAAATTCCCATAATGTAAACAATGAAGATGATTACAATGTAAATGGCCATTATCAGGTCCAACAGAACTTGGGTGGTTTGTGCAGCTAATGCCACTCCACTTTTTCGACCAGTTTTATGCTGACATAGGCATTTTTAAAAATAAAACAGCATAACCAACGTTTTACTTTATTTGAGGTCACTAACTCTTAAAATGCTACCACTCATTCTGGTTTTAATTACAGAAGTTAACAGGCTATTATGTGCATGCACAGAGCTGGTGTACATATCTGTCACGAGAGTTATTTTTTTTGGCTGCCCCACTTCCAGAAGTATTATGCTGGCCCTGATTATAAAAATATTACTTTCTTCAAGAAATCAATTAAGCACTTGGTAACCTGCAAAATCAACAATTCAGGCAAGAACAGAATTTCAACCTGTAACCTCTGCAACATCAATGGAGCACACTAATTTCCAATTTAAAAGCTATGAAGTTCTTTCTTCTATCCCAAATATTATATCAAATATAGTGCAGAGTTCATGGGCTTTATCTCTCTTACAATATTTTAAATTACACATCTCATTGCATCATTATTTTTAACCACAGCTAGTACAAACTCCTTCACAAATACAGTAGCAGCAAAAATACTCTCTGCACATATTAAACTATCTTAACCCATGTACAAAAAAATTACAATTAACTAGAACAAATAGAATAAGTGTTATGGCCAACAATAAAATTCCACTTAGTTAATAGTATAGATTAATGAATGTATAGCGATGCTACTGACATTAATTATGCAATATCATATTAGCACATGAAAGTGTAAGGGAGTTTTAGGCTGGCAAAGACAAATCTTTCATTCTTTTACAAATTTTTCCTTGATTTCATTGTTAAGCTATAAGGAAACAATTAAATTTTAGAGAATATATTCTTTCTTGTTTTCCAGACACAAAAAAAAGACTGTCAGTAGTAAAAACTTTTCATAAGTATTATTTTTAAAATTATGCTTGGTATTCATATTAAATAAGTCTTAAATTTTAACTATAAACTCATCAAACCTGATCAATGCCTTCTGGCAGAAAACAAAAGTCTTGTAGAAACTGATGTGCTTCTAATTTAACATCATGTGCATTACACAAACATCCTTTATAGTGCAAAGTTTCTAGTTGCAATAATTAGCATGACTCATTCATCAGAAAGTTTACACTATTATGGTTGTTGATTTGAGCTGACAAAAAATACAATACTCAACAAATCCCTGTTTTTTTTCACAATCAAAAAAATCTCCAAACAATGTCTCATGGCCAAAGTTTCTGACTCAAAAAAGTCTTTCCTCCCAACATTAAAATATGTGGGTGGGGCCCCTGGGCTTTTAATACTGTGTAAGTACCCCCTGATGACATATTGCTTCCTTATATTGTCTAGAAACAAGCTTGAAGCCTGAAACTGCCGGTATCCTTATGAAAAAATGAGTTCAAATAACATGCATTTAGGAAGTGAACACAGCATTATAATCAAATTGATTTCGAAATCACCAGTGATTTCCCAATTTGAATAATTTTTAGCAGCATGACTTCAGCATTAATCTTAACCATTTTGAGATCAGATGATTCCTGCAACTTGGTTGTTTCCCAACAGAACCATTTTAATTTCAATCACTCTTTACTCTCATCTGTAATCACATTCTTTTAATCAACCAATTATAGACAATATCAGAAAAGGTTAGAACTAATAAGAATCTAGGAAAATACTGATTAGTTTCAATTATGAAAACTTTTGGCAATGCTTTAAGCTGCTTCCAAAATAAAACAATTTCATTTCAATTGCTTCATAGGTTATTAAAGATGGTAACTGAACTTCTTGTCAAACGATTTTCTCTCAAATCATAATTTTGACTTCAAATTGAACTCAAACTGCACCACTCGTGATCAGGAATTCAATTTTGAAACCATGGATATGAGAACTGTTCAAAGAGAAATCATTTACTGTTAATTTTTTATAATGTTCTGTTCAGGCTATCACAAAGCAGAAAATTAATGTTCAACAGACATGTTTTACAAAAGAGATTAGGTCTGCGCTTTTTAATCATTTAAAATGCTATGGCTATGATATTGATATCACAAAACTTTTCAAATAAATGAAGTTATTCCTTTGTGCATTTTTGATTCTTCGATATCCAAAAAACAATTAACTTATTAACTTAATTTCTGTACTAATTAATTTATTTTTCAGCATTTATAAAACCTTTCAATGTGTAAATCAGTCTACTTAACTACTAAATAATGTATATCATGTAATAACCTGCCTAGACTAGCTATAGAGCTAAACGCAGGTTAACATATTTGTATTGATTAACCTAAACTTTCTAATAAAATTTGTTGTTGTTATTTGTTGTTAAAAATTTGTTGTTACACCTCAGGATGAATATGGTGGTCAAGATTGTAGCATTCTTAACTTGAGCTTTTAAGTAAGTGCAGGATAAAAAATAATTAGAACAATTTTATACCAGCTTGATTACATGCAATTTGATTGGTTTAGAAATAGTTGATGTAAAACAATGTTTACCTCCAAAACAGTAGTTAAAATGGCAAACAGAAGAAGTTGCTTTGCATCCATTAATTTTTGGGGATCGCATATGAATATTTTGCTAGCAAAACACTTAATAAGGTTTAAACAGAGGTTAAGGGCATTCTTTGTTTCACACCATTTACAGCTTTTTGTAATTGACAAGCTCTCAAAACTATGTGTTGAACTTTGTAAACTGAGCTGCTCATTCCTGAGTTTTGTCATGGCCTGTGGTTCAGTTAATAAAAGTACTAATTATTTTTCTTACAAATTTTTCTTTTGTCTTGAAAGGAAATTTATATAGGTCAGTTCCCTTGGTGGTATATATCAAAACACTTATTCTTGACTAATTCAGTTTCTGTGGATAGTGGCTTAATGAATATTTATCTCACCCCTTTAGCACTCAGCAGATGTTCTGCAAGAAGAACAAGATTGACCAGAAAAGACAAGATGTGAGGGAACTTAGAAATCCCGACTGTAGAGAGAGATTCAGAATAGAGCTGAAGAATAGATTCACTGTATTGGTAGGAATGAAAGATGAGGAGGATGTCGATACAATGTGGGATGAATTCAAGAGGGTGGTGCCAGTGAGGACATAAAGTCAAGATTGCAGAAAGCCAGGAATGCTTTTCTATTATTGAATCAAGTGTGGAAATCCAGCATATACAGTGTGAAGACCAAAGTGAAGATCTAACTACAATGTTCAGTAATGTTAAATCAATACTGATGTATGGATCTGAGTGTTGAAAGATGACAGTGGCATACATGAAGAGGTTCGAGGCATTCCAAAACAGATGCCTGAGAAGGATATTGCGAGTGTTCTGGCCGAATAAGATCAGCAACCAGGTCCTGAGGGAAAGAACCCAAACCGATGGGTGAAGAAAGCATAAAGATTAGAAGATGGCAATACATTGGGCATGTACTTAGAAAAGGAAATGAGGAAGACCAAAAGGTAGCTCTCACTTGGACACCTGAGGGAAAATGAAAGAGAGGAAAGCCAAGAGAAACCTGGAGAAGAACAGCAGAGAAAGACAGGAATGAAATGAAATGGCCGAGCTGGAGGGCAGCAGAGGAAGCCACCAGGGACAGACCAAGGTGGAGAGATCTGTGCATCGCCTTATGCTCCTCAAGGAGTGAAGAGGATAGATGAGATGATGATGAGATATTCTGCCACTATCCACCTCAATTGTAAGTGTTGATTATTCTTTGGCTTAACAATGTTTTCAAAATGGATACCACTACATATCACACAAGTTTGTGATTTCAAATTAAACTTGTGCTACCTGCAAATTGACATTATTAACCCTTTCAGTCCCAGTTCTATTGTTAAATTCCTCCAACTTGAGCCAATATTTTTTATTGAGCAAGTTTGAGAGAATTTTACTTTTAATCTTCAGTATAGTTTGCTTTGTTTGATCAATTCTCATTACCAAATTTCTCATTTTGCATGTGTCATGTAAGGAGAAGTTGGGTGTTGATAATTGACTGGGACTGAAAGGGTCATTACATATTGAAATTATTTTCGTACACATTCACATATTGCATTATTTATCAACCAAAAAATCTTGGTTGTCAATGATACAAATCAGATCCATTTAACTGTTACTTTCAAATATAATTTTATCCCTACGATACAGGGATAAATGACTTCATCTATTCCATAAGCTAAAAAAAAATGTAGCTACAGATAAAGTAAATCTTATAAAAATTGAAAGAGGTTTAAAAATAATTTAACTAACCATATTTTTCAACCAAGCCAAATTATAAAGGGATAAAAAAGAAATTACAGTAACTTTGCAAATAATATTATTACAACACCACCTTACTGGCGATTAAACAGTTACAGTTTGCATCCAATGCAATAATGTAACATCAAAATTACATCAAAATTATGCTTAACACAAGTTATAAACAATGTTCGACATAAAAATGATTGCAATTAATGATTGAAGTTTTTGTTACTATAGCTACTAAGGAAACAATAACATAGATTGCTGTTATCTTTACCATCACCATCATCACTATCATCTTCATCATCACCAGAAACACGGTTATTGTGACCACCATCACTATCATCATCACCATCACTATTGTACCATCATTATCATTATCATCATCATCACCATCACTATCATCACCATCATCATCATCACCATCACTATCATCACCGTCATTATCATCACCATCATCATTACCATCATTATCATCATTACCATCACCATCATTATCATAACAATCATCATCACCATCATTATCATCATTATCATCACAATCATTATCATAACAATCATTATCATCATTATCATCACCATCACCATCACCACCATCATCATCATTATCATCACCATCATCATCATCATCATCATCACCACCATCATCATCATCACAATCATTATCATCATTATCATCACCATCATCATCATCATCATCACCATCATTATCATCACAATCATTATCATCACTATTATTATCACCATTACTGTCGTCACCATCACTATAATCATCATCACTGTCACGATCACACACTGTTATTATCATCATCACCACCATCACTATCATCATCACCATTATTAATATCACCATCATTATCATCAACATTCTCTCATCACTATCACTATCGTTACCATCTGCACCATTTCCATTTTTGCCAATATCATCACCATGCTCACCATTATCATTACCATCATCACAATTACCATTATCAGCATCATTGTCATTATCGCTACTTTAATTATGATTATATGAATGTCTTGTTGTACTAATTACTGTACAAGTTATCAAAAATGCTCGTTATTATAATCAATCAAAAGAAGATGTTGCTCAAAAGATATAAATAAAGCACAATGAATTGATCAGTTTTTACTTTACGTAACTAAAGTGGGATTCTGTAGGTTTCCCAGCTCCTTTAAATTGCTGCTGTTCACTTCTGGTGTCACAGCGACTCGGCTGTACATAACGTCTTTTTTTATTGGAACATTTTCCTTCTTCTTACATTTTGACCAACAGAATCTTTCACTCTTCTTACACAGCCACATCATCATCACCGATGTAACAAGAACTGCAAGCATTATAAAAATTATCAACCATTTGACAAAGGTTGACATTTCACCTTTTCCTTCCACCTTCCCTTTCTTATCATGGCTTTCTAGACTAGAGTTTGACAGCTCATCCAGATCTTGGTGGCAATGTTTGTTTTCATAGTCAGTAGATTGAGTATCACTACAAGCTGGTACACAAGATCCTGTGTCACAATTGCAATAGTGCCAGCATTTTTCACACTTTTTGGAAAATGAAACTGGGCAACCCTTTTTGCATTCAGCCTCACATATTTTGGACTCGTTCGGCAGTAATTCCCTGTTATCTTCACAGGTACCATACAGCCTTAAAGTCCACTTCTTGAAAGTAAACTTAAAACCCAATGTGTCCTCTACTTTTATCGTCCATGTGCCATGGGGATCTTCACCCCAACAGAACACCGTCATGAATGGCCAATTATAAAAGCCATCACTAGAAACATCTTTTTGTCTAGGTGCTAAAAGAATTGATTTTGTTCCAGAGGGCGAAATCAGGGTTATACGCAGTGAGCCTCTGCGTGGATGATTTAATGATATATATATCCTCACATGCTCCAGTTTTGTTACACAATCTTGTTTCCCATAGCAACCAGTGCTAAATATAGAAGATGTGAATGTCCCTGAAGGTAAAATTTCTTTATTATCAATTTTTTCTTGTTCTCTGCACTTATGTTGCTCTGCCGCAGTCTTCCAATTAGATGACATTGCAGTATTAACAAGGGCAGCAGCATCTAAAACTCCAAAACCGTACTTGTGATTGACATGATAATTAGCTCCATTAACCTGCCAGTCTCTATCACTTCTATCGGTCTTCCTTGATGTGTTCACAATAAGATGTTGCAAGTCCCTCCAAGTCAATTTGGGGTTTGCTTGCAAAACAAGGGCAAATATTCCTATTTAAAAAATTAAAACATTTTCAGAAATGAACAAAAGATGCTAAACTACATTTCAAATCTGAAAACTCCATGATGACAGATTGCAAAATTGTTTATTTTGCTACAATTGACATGGAAACCATGGCATCCAGGTACAACATGATCATGAGTTCAGTAAATGCTTATTACTGGTACAGTACTCATTCACCAAAAAGCAAATCCACTTTTGCACTAAATTGAAATGCAAAGAGGAAAGCTTTTTACAAGAATAGAGAGTTTGGTTCACAGCTGAGATTTCTTGTAAAATCTCTTTTTACTTATACTAAAAGAGTATCAATTGAGTATCAATTATGTATTTGGCTATAAGCTGAATTTCAAAAGCAAAATTTTATGTAAATGAAAAACTTTTATCATAATGAGCATTTAGAATTGTTCTTGAAAGAATGTGTTGCTTTTTGATCATGAGACAGGATTCTAAACTCAAGTAAATGTAAGATTTAATGTCACACACAAAAAGGGTCAAATATATTATTATTATTCATTTTCTATGTGATTTGCTGTTATTTTCAACAAATAACATATAAAATGTACATATTTCCTCATAACAATGCTTCTTTTGTTAAAATATCATAGCACATAAAAAATATACCATAATACAAACCCTGTTCATATTAATTTCACAAATTTCATATTAAATGAGATTTTTTGAGAACTCAGGAGGGCTCCAGCTGATTTTTTTTTTCATCCATAACTATCAGGGTCTTAAACTTACTTTTGAAGATAGGTGTTCTTGTTGACAGCCAGTGATGTTGTAACTAGAATTTAGGAGTCAGCATCCCTGACGAGTGGAGAACCGCTAATTTTGGATCCTATCATCTCTATTACACCCACTCTATATATTGAACAATATTAATTATACAAATGATTCTTCAAAAGGCAATTTGGTATAATACCTGCAGCCAATGGTGCAGCAGCAGAAGTCCCTGTGTGACTGTTAGTACACTTGTGGTGTAAGTCTGTTGTTATAATTTGTTTGTCAGGACCATGTGATTTTCCACTGCTGTAAGTGACGGCAAGTGTTGAGGGGCAGGACTCGGCATACCAAGGGGATTTGCCATGATCATTAACAGCTCCAACAGAGATAGTATAAATACTGGTGATGTATCCGTCACAGTTGCAGTAGTCATTTTCATTGCCACCATTACCTGTGGCCCAGACAAAGATAGCACCCAGTCCCCTTCTTCCTTTTCTGATTCCTTGGGACACAAAATCAAAACAAAAACCTATTACACCATATCCTTTCATACTGTAAATAAAAATAACATTAAACACAGTGACCGAATCAAATAATACCTGTTTAACTAATTGGAAAATTTGAAAAATGTGTCAATTAAGTCAATAAGAATTTATTTTACAACTAAAAATCAAAAAACATAAAATCTTATTTACAATGATGACAGATGAGCAAACCGGAACAAAATAGCAGGCTTGCTGAAAATTACATGTGTTGTTTCCGTTTGGCGTGCAATTATACTGTTTACTGTTTACTGAAATTTACAGTCTCTAAAATAATAATCATGTAATGAAATGTAGAAGCTATATCAACTTTTTAAAAATGGTTTATATATTTTATTCAAACCTTTTCTTGAATAGTCGAGTTGTTTGATTACTTTTTAAATTATTTTCAGAACACCAACATTTTTTCTCAAAAAAATAATTTTTGCTGAATGATCTCTTCCATGTTTAGGCCAGACCACTGATTCAGAAGTGCATTACAAGTTACACAAATCAGTTTTTAGACAGTCTGTCTCCTTTAGGTAAAAAAGGAAGCGATAATGTCTTTAATTAATAAGTGAAATGGTTTAAATACAATAGTCATGTTTTCTTGACAAAACAATGACTAAAAAAATATTAACAGAGTACCTGGACTGGTACACAAACTCCACGATATACAACAAACTAAACTCAGAACAGCCTTTTATTTTCAAACACTTGAAAAAGGAGCAAAAAACATTTTAAGTTAGACATAAAACACACTATTTTCATTATCATCATCATCATCATCATCCAATTTTGATCCAGATGTGGAAACGCTATTTTAAAACATTAAAAAACACGCTATTTTCATCATCATCATCATCATCTCATCATCATTCAATTTTGATCCAGGTTTGGAAACACTATTTTAAAATATTAAAGATATAAAAGGTGAAATGTAAAAAGATAAGATAAAATTTCCTATGGGAATAACTTAGATCATAAAACCACAAACATTTAGATGGCCTCTTATCCCTGATGACGGTTTTTAACCGAAAACATTCTAAATTCTATTGACTGTATATTTTTACATTTCACCTTTTATATTTTTAATAAAAAAACATTTTATTAACAAAATAAAAATTATTTGTTAAAAGAAGTACCTTCCTTGAATGCTCTTTGTGCCAAGGGTCCGGGGCCATCGACTGTACAACCATCATCATCTGGGCCCCAGCTACTACTATAGATATCAATAAATTCATTTTCATAACTGAGAGAGCTTCCTTCCACTACGTCAGTCACATCCCCATCAAGCATACGAATTCCGCCAATGCGGGCATTAAAGGCCACGCCTACTCCACAAATGTTGTTGTTTACATAAGCAGCCACTTCACCAGCACACCTTAAGAATAAGATAAACAAAGGGATCCACCACTGTCCAACAACATTTATCTAAAAATTTATTTTTCCTTACCTTGGGTCTGTATCAACAGCTCAGAAAATTGAAGGGTCTAGTGCAAAAATAACTTAAGTGACTTTTGATGAAATGCTAAATTCTCCCATGGGTTATGAAGAGATAATGAGGATAATGTAGGGAGAAATAAGAA
>JAOBBB020166346.1:0-12277 GCA_025331005.2 Zoanthus gigantus
TCCTTGTAGTGTAGTGGTTAACACGTCGGACTAGTAAACCGAAGATGTGGGGTTCGATTCCCGCCAAGGGCTTAAAATTTGTTTTCTCTTCTTTCAGGCCCATTATATGTATCGTTTTGACGCAAAACACCCCTGAAGGTATACGGTAACCTTAACATTTTGAAGCAGAAAATGCTTACAAATTTTACAAACGGATAATAACTTTAAGTAATAATAAAATTTATTACTTTTATATCTATTTCAATGCGAGAACACTAGCTAGCCAGAGTTTTGAATGAAGTTATAAGATTTTGATAGCTCACCTTTATGTGTACAGCTAGTTTACAAACACAAATTAATAGATACAAA
Organism: Zoanthus gigantus; assembly: GCA_025331005.2. Taxonomy (NCBI): domain Eukaryota; kingdom Metazoa; phylum Cnidaria; class Anthozoa; order Zoantharia; family Zoanthidae; genus Zoanthus; species Zoanthus gigantus. The sequence goes on from JAOBBB020166346.1 coordinate 349, forward strand.
CAGAAGTAAATATTAATCATCAGGCTTACAATTAACACGCAGCCAAAACTTTTGAATAAAATTCTTCACAAGTATTTAGGCTTCTATAGCAAAATCTGACGGAATTAGTTGAAACGAGAATATATTTTCGTTCTACTTACAAGTGGGTACAAAGTATTAACGGTGACTTGGGTTCGTATTTTCGTCCACATGACTCTTGGAAGCACCTGCCACTTACTTCATCTTCTCGACTAACAGCCACTTTGTGAAAAATACTTGAAATCAAACCAAAATTAAGAACCAAGAAAGAAATCTTTGATGACCAGAAGAACCATGTATCCTCTGCCATAATTGTTTATCTGCGAAATTTTCACTTCTTGGAGCAGGGACTGGCGCCTAACAATTAGGTTACTAATACTTCATATATGATACACATCCTAGTACGCCCTTACTTTAACAATTTAATACGAGGAGGTTGTGACATTTACAGTCTTGCGCGTCCGACCGTGGCCACCCGTATAAGTTTTCTACAAGTTTTTGACAGGTTTCTGACAAGTTTGATGGCTGTTGATTTCCGAAGACCCAATCACATCGCCCGAAAATAGACAAAGGTCAAGAGAGCAGAAGAAAGTTTTGGAATGATCCATCAAACTTGTCAAAAACTTGTCAAAAACTTGAATGAAACTTATGCAGGGTGGCCACGGTTGGGCGCGCCAGACTGTAAAATAGTATACCCCAAAAGGAGGTGATCGAGAATTTGGCGCCACGTTTGGCGGAAAAATTGCGAATAAAAATGTAAATAGAGAAATTGATCATGGATATGGCGGACTGTAGTCGAACTGTTTTTGTAAAAAGTAGTGAAGAAGTGGATGAGGCAATTAAAGGTTATGAATATGAGAATTGCTCTAAATTGATTACTTACAGGAAAGATAAATTTTTCGGATTAGCAGCGAAAGGTAATTTGATATACAGCCATGGCATTCATAACGGGATTAATTTGAAGGTCATGCGCATACCGTACTTAGCACAATCTAGGAGGCAGCGTGGCTCAGTGGTCAGAGTTGGGGATTTGAATGCGGAAGACCCGGGTTCAAATCCCCGACTCAGACTACTGAATGAATTTGCCCTTGGTGATCCCAGGGGCAACTTCACCACGCTTTGTAAATAGCCAGCTGGTGTGCCTCCTACCAGTTGGCATTCTTAACTAGGAGGGAGGGTGAGTTTTAACATGACACTGAAAAGCCCCTTTAGGGGAGTAGTCATTAAGTAATTATTATTATTATTATTATTATTATTATTAATATTATTATTATTATTATTATTATTATTATTATCTATTAATTTAGACATAACTTATTCACTGGTTCGATAATATCTGGCCAGCAACGGTACTTGATAGTTGAATTTTGATTATTTAAATGTTCTAAAAATATCGTCCAACGTTGAAATACTTGTTTGTTAAACCATAACGGAACTAGTTTTCAGAAGGATATGAGAGTTGTTTGTGCATTCAGTTTTGGAAGGAGATTTTTGAGTGAACAGCTTGTCGAGGTGTCGTTAGTCTACAGAAGAATTTGAGCTCGTGTGAAATAGTCGTAAATTGTATTGATCTGAAATCGTTAAGGGAGTGTAACTCTGCAGAATTGTGTGGGAAATTCAAAGGAATCAGAATTCTTCTTGTGGAATTAAACCAGTTCTGAATCATACTAAGTTTTTTCGTCAATTTATAATAGAGGGGGAGAGCCAGTCCTGTGAGAAACATGTTATCCTACACGTGTTTCTAGAACCGCCTATTATTTGTAAAGATTGCTTTTAATGTGTCGAAACAACATTACGAAATCTTTACCCATTTTTTTTCAACTTCTATTTCAACGCTGATTTGTTTCCAAGAAACGCTTGAAAAGGATTCGAAACCCGCAATCTTCTGTGATACCAGTGCATCCACAGCTGTTCGCAGTAGTTTTAATGGGTTATAGTCAAACTAATCTCGTACCCAGGGAGATCTGGGTATGAGATTAGGTTATTCAATGCCATTCTCGTCCCTAGAGCCCAACGTTTATCTTATGCCGGCGGCACCTTCACACAACAAAACAGTTTTCAAAGAAAAACAATGGGCTCTGGGGACGAGAATGAGTCAATGCTACTTCACCGGATAGTCGGCGCACAGCAACTGTATAAACGATTTTCGGCGAGGCTTTCACTGTACAATGGTGCAGATTTTTAATTTTTTGTTCTATTTGCAATAAAACACAAACATTACGATTTTTAAAAATTTAAAAGAATAGCCACACAATAATGTCAACCACTTACGTCGGAGCTAAAACTCTTGTTGACGATAATAGAAAAACTAAAATATAATAAATTAAACAGTCAACACGACGTACATAAAATTTTAAAATATACTATATTTCGGCTAGCCAAACTAGCCTTCTTCAGGTGCGTGAATGAAACAAACAAACAACAATAAACAAACAAACAATACAGAAAAACAAACAATACAGAGACTAAAGATTACATAATAAACAATAACAAACAATACAGAAGATAAAGATTACATAATTAAAATGTAAGAAAATCGCCAAGATTATACTGAGAGATCCTCTCTAGTTATCCTGGGTGCCAGAGTTCAACTCGTTCCATAAAGCAAGCGGACAGTACGAAGCAAGCTGATGCACTGATCGCTTCCTACTGTCCGCTAGCTTTATGGAGCGAGTCGACCTCTGGTACCCAGGGTACCCTCCACTGAGTTGAAATTAAAGTCAGTTAGGATTAGAGGCACAACAGGTAGCCCAGACTGGGAAAGATAAAAACCATTTCAAAACACTCGGTATGAATACAGAGAAGTTTCTATAGAAAAAATAGTTTTATTAATACAAAGTAAAATGGAATTAAACACATCTTGAGGTGTGAGAGGTTGCTTGATGTTGTTTTCTTGGTCAGAAGGGAGTATCTGATGCCGTAATAATAATAATGGCCTTGCTAATCGCCCTCCTTGCAGACAAGAACTGAATTATGAAGACGCGGCTCAACGAGGTCAAACCGTAAGCATTTTAAAGGCGCAATCATCACACACAAACACAAGTAACAGACATATACACAAATACTTGCCGCTTTACGGCACATCTACAACCTCGGAGCACACCACCACAGTAGATGCAATTAGCTGGGAGTCGATTTTTGGCCGAGGGAGGAAAACCGGAGTACCCGGAGAAAAACACTCGAAGTCAGATTGAGATCGACAAATCTCAGCCCACATGCGGAGCCCAGGATTCGAACCCAGGTCGTAGAGGTGGGAGGCGCGAATGATGACCAGTACGCCAACCTGACTCCTCGGGGTGAACTCTTGGCATCCTCTAGCTCAATTTCCATGAATTCACTGAACGTCAATCAAATTTAATCGTGGAATGCCTTCCCTTTGTCTTGACTGCCAAAAAAAAAATTTTATACACATCGCTGGGACAAAACCAATTTTTTTCTCATGACTAAAGAATTAAAATAAAGTAAAGTTCATAAATAGACTGCCTAAGTGTGACGTCACAAAAATTTAAATTTGTGAACTTATTGGATTTGTCGAAATCATTCTAGAGATCAAAACTAAATATGTATTGTACCCTAGCTAAAAATCAGAATGTTGGGGCAAATTGTCAGCGACTTATTACCACAGTTATGCTCCAATGACTCTATACAAATCCTTCTAAAAATGGCTTGGTTCTCAACGCTAGGAACCAAGCCAATTTAAAAAGGATTGTATGGGGTCATCAGAGCATAACCGTGGCAACATCTTATCACTGATTGGTGGCAAAATGCTAAATTTCGGCATGGAGGTATTTTTCATCTTGTTCTTTCGGAATATTACAACCAAATTAGTAATTTAACAAACTAAATGTTTGTGACGTCATCACTTCGGTACTCTATGCTTATGTAGTAAGTGTTTTTGTTAAGGTGTTGTTTGGTTAGTTTGTTGCTATCTTTCATTCATATTAAAAAGTCAAATCTTTTTTTGATTTAGTCAGTACTAAAGTCGGTATGCTTTCAACAGTTTTTGTCAGCTCGTTTGCTAAGGGCATTGCATCAATATTTTCGAACAACAACAAACACTTTACTTAATATCACTTGTGAAGGAAGTGGTTGCCCATTCTTAATGTTTAATTTGCTCGACGGCTCAAATTTTGGCGTGGAAGTCAGACTTGCAGAGGGAGGAAAACCGGAGTACACGTAGAAAAACTCTCGGAGTCAGATTGACAAATTTCAGCCCACGTACGGAGCCTGGAATCGATCCCAGGTCGTAGAGGTGGAAGGTTCGACTGATGACCACTACACCAACCTGACTCCCAAGAAGCCTGAATTATTATGTATTTAAGAGTTAGAGGCTGATTCGCTTAATGTATTATTCTAATTTATCGTTCATTGTGTGGCAAGTAACTGTGTCTATTTTTAAACATAACACGAACTGAAAAAAAATAGTTTAGGAAGTTTAGGAAATGATACTGCCTCATCTGAAAATTATAAGATTGAAATTCAATATTAATTGATAGAATTAACATTCAGAATGTTAGTTCCTTACAATACCTACGGAAATGATCACAAAATTTCAATTTTAGACGTCGAAATTCAAACATTTCACTAAAATTCTACATGTAGTATCCCGCTGGGGTGCCTGTGTTCCCCACATACTGGCGTAGTGGCTCAGCTCTCTCGCCACACTGGACGTTCATTCTAGTTTATACTTTGGGGATCATTGAACCATCGTTAACAATGATCGCCATTATTATTGCAGATGTGTATTAACCAAGAAGTAGAAGCACCCGTAAATATCAAGATCTTTGCGATGAGTAAGCATTACGAGCACGGACTAAAGTCGTTTGTATACCATGAAGTTCTTTGTTTGAAAACGCTTGCCTCTTATGTTTTTATTATTTATAAAGAAATTATTCTTTTTGAATAGAGAAATTATTAAGGTTTCAGAAAATATATACTTTTATAGGTTCCATAAATTATAAGCCAAATTAAAGTCGGCGTTACATACCTGTCAGTAAATTCAGTATGCGGTTCTTTTCACACTCTTGTAAAAGTCGACATTCAACTCAACGTTTCGTCAACTGCATTACTCTTTGATGTCAATCATCATTTAAATAAGCTGTCTGTTGACCGAACCACAATGAGGCACGAATAGAGCATTTATAGTCCTCATTATAGTTAGTGTCTAATTATAATATACCGACTATTTTTTTTATGAAAAGCAGACTTAAACAAAACTGCAATAAAGAAGCAACACATTTCAATTGAAATTTTGGTCTATCAGACTTGTTCAGCAGAACACCTCTGCTTTTCTCATTGTTAATGCAAGTATAAGTATGCAATATAAAGACTGACTAAACAATTTAGTTGCAATGATTATAGAAATATTATAAAGAGAGGCCTGTTAGAATGAGAATTTAATGTTAAAATGCTTGACATGAGTATTGAGTGGGCTTGTCCCAAAGGATGTGCAGTGCTTCACTCTTTGATTTTAAGGTCGTAAGATGTTGTTGCGAGAACGAGTATTTATCATCATAGTGTAAAGCCAAAACATGGACTTTAGTCACATATTTATTTTGACTAAAACAAAACTCTAACAATCTTTTCACAACGAACTCTATTATACCTTCCTCTTGACATGTGTGTGACCACTCGAAACCAGTCTCTACCGGCTGTATACATGGTTCCAGTCTCGTATGCAGTCGTACAATAGTAACTCATCTCTTAGTCTGATTCTAAAGTTCTCAGTTTAATTCATGTTAATATTCTGTCAAACCAATAGCACACCCCAGCGCCAAAACCAGCTCCGGCTTGTTGGAGTGGAACAAAGTAGAGAACTCTCTTGAGGCTTTGGCTTGTTGTAATCATTATGTTATCCGTAATGCGGGTAAGTATATTGCCGGAGTTTCTTGCTTTTTGTCCCTTTTTGGGGGATGGGGATGGGGGGTTAACTCTCTCTATATATATTTATATATACACTTTTTCGTCGGAATCAAGATTAGGAATTCATATGTTCACTTTGAGAGTTCATTCTCAATAAATTATACTTGCCGAGTCTTTTCTATATTAAGATTTGCTTGTGCATAGCAATGATGAGCTATATTCAATTCCTGTTAATAAGCATGTTGCTTTTATCGTATTTAACTTGGTTATTGTCGTTGACAGGAGCTCGCACCATATTCACCATCAAGCTGGCATTCTCCTCCATGTCAACAGCGACTTAAGTATAAACTACTTGTCCTTTGGTATCTCAAAGCAGTGACCTCGGTTAAAGCGTTACATAAGATAAAGATTTAATTAGCTTCTTAGGAGAAACGAAGACGTAGATGGTAAAGATCATGTGATGATAAATCACCTTCCCACCCTCCCCTCCCTCCTTCTTCCTCCTTTGGTACGCCACTTCAGGATTAGCCATTTTGATTTTTAAAAACGATTTGAAGGTTTATTTGCAGAGAAGTTATTTTTTATTAGTCAAATGAGTCAGTGCATCATGAGTCAGCGGTTTTTCGCCAAAGGTTAGGATTAGGGTTACAGTTAGGGTTGGCTTAGGGTTAGGATTAGGATTGGGGTTAGGATTATTTGTGTTAGGGTTTGGGTTACTGGTGTTTTTTTCTCAGGTTAAATATTTGCCTCGTGACTCGATGACTCATTTAAACCTTAATCTTTTATTTGCAAGGACTGAAGTAGCTCCTTCTGGTAAACTGTCAATACACCATTTTCGCATTTGCAGTAGCCACTTCCTACAATGACAGTGGACTCAGTTTGTACAGTCTTAGCCTCACTATGAAGTTAAATATTCCTTAATTCCAGTGTAATTTTACACTTTTTACAACTGCGTGTATTGTTGGAGGTGTGACTTCTCGCTCTCTCTCTCTCTCTCTCTCTCTCTCTCTCTCTCTCTCTCTCTCTCTCTCTCTCTCTCTCTCTCACACACACACACACACACACACTAGTATTTTTGAATGTTTAACAACAAAACGAGGCTAAGACTGTATAAAATGAATCTGTAATAATTTAAGTCAGCAGCAACTAGGATTTCGAAACTGGTCTATTAGATAAACGAAAACATTTCATTAATGTCGTAAAGAGTTAAAGCGCCAACTTTTAAGATTAGTTTCTGCTCTTATCTCATGTTCGTTTCATTTGAACCAATGTGTTTAGTTACACCGCTAATGTGCATCTTAAGAAAAGAATAGGCTGGAACATTGAAATGGGAAATTAAGTTTTTGTCCTTGTAATGATAAAAAATACGGCTTTCAAAATTGTAAACGACAGTTTAATTCGAAAGCGTAATTTATGCCTAAAGCAGCCAGAGTATCAGTTGTAAAACAGCCAGCGTAATTAAAATAGTATATAATAAGTATTAATGAAAGAAAGGATTACAAATCTTGTAATAGGCTTAAGGTGCTGTTACACTGTGCAATTTTCTCGGCATCTTGTCTCGCAACGCCGTTGCAATGAAAGTTGCCGAAAAAATCATAGCCCTGTCACACTGTGCAATTTTCTCCAGCAAGTTGCAACATTTTGGGCCGAGGTAAGCTGGGAGCCAAAATCAAGATGGCGATATCAGAAAATGCGCATGCTTTGACAGCGAACGTGACTCGAAAATTGCAGCAAAAGTTGCTGTAGGGGTGAAACGCTGTGCAATGGCGTTGAAAGATGCTGCAATGCGTTGCGAAAAGTAGACTAGAGTTCTACATTGTGCAACGCTCCGTGCAACAAAAAAAGTTGCGAGACGACCCCTGTTACACTGTTACTGTATGATGTTTTTGCCCTTTACTCCGACGAAGGACTAACGTCCGAAACGTCAGTAAGTATACTCTCTTTTTTACGGTGTAGAATTTAAATTTTTATTACTAAATTGATTCTTTAGAAATACCGACGCAGCTTAAACTAGTTTACCGCTAGTTAGTTTTCTACTCTACCTCCACCCTTCAACCAAGAAGACCCCTTTCCTGTACGTTGTCTCACTATGTACTTGGTAGCCACGCGATTAATTGTGATCGCGCAGATCCCAGACTTCTCAAACCAATGAAATTTGAGCTTTTTTATTATGCAGTTTTTGTTTTTTTTTAAAAAAGATAGTGGCTTTTAGTCCCTTTAAAACTTAAAGTTCATAAGGTCATGTCCGATTCACTGCTCGGTTCCCAAGCTAATAAATGGAGAACATATTCTTCGGGTTCACGATGCGATCATTCGACTACTGTTGTTAATAATTTGGCTACAAGTACAAGTATGGAAAACGTTTGTGGTCAAACAGAATTATTCTTATCAGTGTTAGGACAAACCTGCAAGAAGAAAAAACGTTTAGTTAGCAAAACTGGGGAATTGCAAGTTATTTCAAAGAATGTCCCCAATCGAACGAAGCTATACCTTGCAGATATCTTTACCACAATGATAGACTGGCATTGGAAATGGGTGTTTCTGCTTTTCTTGGTGTCCTATGTTCTGACCTGGTCAGTTTTTGCTACGGTTTGGTGGATTATTGTTCTTGTCAGAGGCAATGGCGTGTGTCTGGAAAAGGTATAGACTGTTGCAGTTGATGAATAAAAATATTTTTTGGCAATTTATCCGTCAAAAATCAAAGATTACATCGTAACTTTTCTATTTGAATATTTATTTTATTGTTATATTAAAATTACTTTCAAACTGTTTACTTTACAGGTTGATGGCTGGACATCAGCATTCTTGTTTTCACTGGAAACACAGCAAACAATTGGTTATGGGAGCCGATCGATTGCAACCAAGTGTGCAGAGGCAATTATCGTGCTCCAAATTCAGACAATTGTAGGTATAGTTGTGGATGCTTTCATGCTAGGATTAACATTTGCTAAACTTTCAAGGCCACGGGAACGAGCCTTAACTTGCAGCTTTTCAAAGAATGCTGTCATTACTTTGAGAAATGGAAAGATGTGTTTGATGTTTCGTGTGGCTGACATAAGAAAAAGCCAGATTGTTGAGGCACACATAAGACTGCAGTTGTTTAGGGAAGTAGAAACAGCTGAAGGTCACAATTATCCCTTTTACCAGGAAGACTTAAAAGTTTGCTATAATCCTGATGATTATAAGCAACAAAATGAAGACAACAGAAATCACATCTTCCTTCTTTTTCCCTTAGTGATAGTACATGTTATCGATGAGGCAAGTCCATTCTATCAGCTAACACCAGAGATATTAAAAGAATCCCATTTTGAACTGGTTGCAGTTCTCGATGGAATAGTGGAAGCAACTGGAATGAATACACAACCGAAAACATCTTACCTACCTGATGAAATCCTCTGGGGTTATAACTTTGTAAACTTGACTGACAGATCATGTAATGATGAAAGAAGTTTATATTGGTGGGATTATTCCAGACTTGATGATGTATACAAGGTGGCAGTCACTCCATTGTGTTCACCTAAGGAATATTATCAACAACACGGGTTCCCAAGTGAAAATGAAAGTTCTATGAACTATCTTTAGACATGAGAGAATTAAGAAATAAAACATGTTGCTCGTGGCCTTCATAGCCTGTGAAAACCAAGGTGAAAGCTTTGGAGAATTCAAGAGCAGATCAGTGAAAACTCAAGACACAGGCAAGGATTTTCACCTGCTTAAGAATGCTCTCAAACTTTGCAGAGGTTTTCACCAGGCCTTTAACGTATGGAGATATTTTATTTCTTTTTTAAAATTATTATTTTCCAACTTGACAGAGAGAAAGATGATTTTTTTCATGAAGCTATAAATTCTTACAATTTGGTGACAGCCAGTGTTATTGCTATTATTATTATTATTGCTATTGTTATTTCATGCTTCATAGTGCTTTGAAAACACTTGTTGGCCAATCAAATTGCACATACTATCCAAAATATTTTATAACTAAGAAATAAAATTATTTTCCATCTTAACAAAGAGAAAGACAATATAGGAATTGTAAAATTTTTATGTATAGTGTTATTTCTTTCATGAAACTGTAAATTCTCACAACTTAGAAGCAGCCAATCATACCTCACATCGACTTTGTGCTTCATAGCACTATTTAAATCACACTTGTTGACCAATCAGAATACTAATACTATCCAAATTATTTTGTGATTTTTTTTACTAAATTTTATCATAGCTGATCAAGTCCAATAATGGATGTGTTGTCATCTTGCCATGATTTCAACTAGAATTTATCAAAAAGGAAGTGTTAAGATATCATTGGTCAGTTCAACATTACATTTCTTCTTTAGTTCATCTTTCTCCATCACTCACTGATCTCAAATATATTTCACATTTTATTATAAATGTTTGGTTTTCTATGTGAAGCATTTATGACATCCATTTACCCAACATTTTTGTCAAAATTTATTTTTTGTTTTTTTAACCAAATCCAAGGGCTGCAGAGCTGGGGGACTTTATCCTCTGACTTTAATTAGTTTTTTGAATTTGTAAAATGTATTTGATGTAAAAATATTGCTAACTTGATCCAGTAAGACAATATATTGATAAAAAAAAATATTTAAAAATTGTGTGTTTTGTTTTAGCTTTTGATAATAATATAGTTTAAAATGACGAGCTATATTTTCTGTTTGGTTATTGTTTAATTACATTGATCAGAGTTGCTAATTTTTTATTCTATAAATAAAAATTGATGCAGTTTTGCACACTCGTTTTATATTACATAATGGCAATGATGCTGGATAATTCTGTAAAATGTCTGCACTCCACCTCGAAAATTTGCCTGCCTACTCTAATAAACACTGCACAGCCCCTGAAATCCTTTTATTTAGTATATGACCCTGTGTAGCTCTTGTTTGTTTTATGCCTTTTTTTGAGAACAATAGATTTAGAATATTAATACTTATTTACTGGTAATAAGTTTAAAAGAAGCAGGGTTAGCAATAGTTTTTTTTTCAGGGGTTCACTCAAACCCTTTGTTCTCTTTTCAAGGGGTCACAGAAATATTTCAGTGCATATACTGTTCTAGTCTACCGAATCTATTTCTATTTTCTCTGCATCAGAAAAACACAGGGCTGTGGTTATCAGTGTGTCAGGGCATTATTCTTTGCGTAAATTATGCACATTTGTGCATTATTGCTAATGCTGCATTTTGCCTAATTTATCTCAACTTTTCATGCCAATACACAAATAGTAATCGTGTAACAACAGACCAGTTTTAAAGCTGATTTTAGGACTTCATCTAAAATTTTTTTTTGAAAATGATGAAAATTTTTCCACAAATAGCAGAAACAGAGTTGTCTTATCTCAGTTGTATGTTTAGTGATTGTTTCTAGCACATATTGAGCTCTTAATAAAAAGCGAACACACTTTACTAATCTATGCATAATTACTGTATTAGTAAGTACTTCTAGTATACAATAATGAATTTATACCATATTTCCTGGTATATTAGTCAATATTTATTTTCAGGAAACGATATGCATCATTTGCAGTTTACAGAGAAAAGGCTTTTAAAATAAAAAAGACTGGGAACTGAAAACTTTTTTAAATCATGGTTTTAAAAGACACAAAAGAAACAGCAAATTATGGGAAATGACTGCACTGTCACAATGACATAAATAATTTTCTTTATGGTTGCAAAATTGCAGCCTACAGTAAGTACTAATCTTTTCAATGAAATGAAAAAAAAAATCAGTAATTTAGTGCTTTAAATGAGCCATATTGGCAAAAGAATTATTGATTGGCATAATTCATCATCATCATTATCATCTTTGTTTATCATCCCTAGTTTGCCACTCCTGGGGCTGGACATGATATTAGTTGCCTCCACTGTTTTCTATCCTATGCTATATCTTCTGTGATGCTTAACTTCCTCATGTCTTCTTCCACTACCTTACTCCAGTTCTCCAGTTTACATGACCTAACCGTCTCAACCTCATTTTCCTTAATCTGTGTTCAAGGTTCTCCACCCCACATCTTCTTCTGACCTCTTCATTAGTAATCC
>JAOBBB020166426.1:0-12274 GCA_025331005.2 Zoanthus gigantus
CATGCAGTTTTTAAGAATAAAATAACTCCAACTATGTGTTGACTGCGACAACAAGGTAAACTAAAATCGCAAAGTTTATTTTATTAACTATTTCATTCGTTGGTTGCACTCATCTTGTGGGCAAAAATCACTTTTTCGTGTAGCCAAATAACCTCTATTTTAACAATTTCATTATCTTTCAAACTTAATTTCCATAATCTTCACAGTATATAGTACAATAAATGTCCGTTCAATGGTAAAAACCGCATAACAGAATTTAATTATAATGGTAATAAATAACTATAGAAAAGCTAATCTAGTCGGGTGCCCATTCCATTTTAAGTAATTAAATAATAATGTATCAGGAAAGATGGACCAAAGATAAAAAAAAACAAAAAAAGCCACGAAGGAAAAAATAAAACGAAATATTTATGGTAAACAAAATTGTAAAGCGACCTTAAATATTATTTATTATGTATTTATTTAGAAAACATTATTTGAGTACTCGTTTAAAGCAACGAAACTTCAGTTTAAAAGTTTTTAACTGTTCATTAATTTTGTTTCAAACTTTTAGACAGCTAAAGACAAATAAATCACAAAAAAAAACACCCATTGTAACAAATAACGGATTCTCTAAAAAGATTACATTACACTAGATATGGTTTTACATCAAAAGTTTGACTAGTTCTGAAAACCTTTATCTAGTTTAATATTGAAAGTTTTACTCTAAAGTGACTGACATCAGTTCACGACTTACAGTAAAAGAAGATCCAAGAATTCATACAGCAGAAGTCTTTCTGGTAAATGCCGTTTCATGTGTTTAACCTGACAATAAAAATTCATAGGTGAGTTTTCTGATGTCTCTGACATATAATATTGTATACTTTATATGCCAATTGGCCCATGAAACCAGCATTCAGTTGTCTCAAGTTTTTGCACAGGCAGCCCAATTAAGCTCTTCTTGTGAATATGATGAATATGTTCTGTAGGCTTGCGAAACGCAATTCGAAGAAGTGAAAAAAAGGAGTGAAAACTTTCAGAAATAATAATTAAAACACAAGAATGAGGTGAGAAAACTTTATGAGTCTCAATCAATGAGTTAGTGTAATTTTGAGCACGATTATCAAACCTATCATACTAATTAAGTCTTGTATAAAATAAGTAACAGCCTACAGGGGATATTCATTATATTTGCAATAAAAGCTTGGGCTGCCTGTGGTTCCTGTAGTGTTAAGCGGTTGGGAGTGTAACTGTCCTTGGACAGGATTCTAATCCATCCAAGGTTAGCTCCCAACAGATGCTGGCATTCATTTACCTACCTCCTTGAAGGGTAAAAAGTTTCTTTAATATGATATTAAAAATACACGTGGACCACAGACTTGGTCTGCCCAAAATAAAATTTGGCTTCCCAAATAAGTTTCCAAAAAAGTATTTACAAATTTAGGTGCATTTCCAGGAAATCTAGGGACCCAAACTTTCCAAATTTGCCTGGGAAGCATGTTTCTGGCCTCCAGGCAGATTGCACCTTTGGCATTTTTGATTGACTCCCTCATCCCAATCCAAACCTTGCTTGAAGCTAACTGCTTGCAAAGTTTAAATTTGAAAAATGTACTTACATATTGCATTAACTTCACAGGTGAAACAATTCTACCACAAATCTGAAAATTAGAAAAAATATAGATACATTGTCATATAAATTATTAATGCATAATTTATATTAAACATATTTAATATGCAACTTTCATTCACTTAATCCAAAATCTTCAATCTGCACATTCAACTGGTCAAATTCGATCACACATGATTTTGTAACTGAATGTCACAACTGTAACACATAATTTTTATATAATTATGTGAGTCTGCATAAATAGCAGAAATAGTTGTACAAAGACAATGTGGAGTGTTTCTGTTTTTAAGTTAGACTTTTATAGCATTAAAACTGCAACTTTGCAATCACTTATAACTCAACAAACAAAAGCAATTGATTTGCTTTAAAAGGTTTCTCACCATGTGCATTTTGCAGTTTATGTAGTGTTAAAATTTATGAAAGTTCAATATTATAAGCTTGTCAGTATTTATGTGTAGCTTTTTTGTGATTTTAACTGTTTATTTTCTTTTTTTTGAGTGTTCCTTACAAACTCGCCATGCATGGCAATTTGTAGCCAAAACGAATTGTAGAATCACACACAATTTAGGTATCCTGCTGGTGATCAAACAGTAACTGTTTTGCTATTTTTTTAAGTATGTTTGTTCAGATATCTATTTAAACGTCAAGTATCTAATTAAAAATAAATTTTAATCTCAACAAATCAGCACAATATTGTTATTGATGTACAAGGGATAACTGAATTGAATTAAAAATTATATCTTCTAGTTCTATTACAACAACAAAATTCAATACCAACTGAAAGTATAATAATATATAAACCACAATTAAAAAACTGAAAAAACAAATATATTTTCATCAAAACCAATGCTTAAGCAATTAAAGAACGTAACAATAACCCACCATAAAAGAACAAATTTTAAATGTAAAAACTCAAAACAAATTCACAATCTCACTGACAAAAATCCAATTATGTGTCACTCTTGTCATTGTGATGAACACTGCCAAGTCAAACTCTGATCAGAAATTTAAAAATAGTACATTGAACTCCAAGTTGGATTTAAACATTATTATACTACCTTGAAGCCACTAATATGGGCACTAAGGCCACATTACTATCTATACTTGTCTAGTAGTAGTAAGAGTACCTATATCTTCTATGCATAGTAGAACAACCATAGTAGTAGCTAACTTGAAGCCACTAATATAAGCTGTATGAGCATGTGACACTACTATTAATAAGGTCTTGTTGTTAGCACTGAGGCATTACCTATTAAATCTAGTACCTACACTATAATATCTAAATCAGGTAGCTGCCATTATCAGGCTAACTTTAATTTACAGTACATTTAAGGGGTATATTAAACGCACACTATACCACTGCAGCCTTAGCTTATAATCAATGAACCTACAAATTAAGTGCGTCCAAGAGAGCATTTTTACACCATACATTAACATCTTTTTTTAAGCTTACCTTGAGTGTTCTCAAGAGAATATGTTGATCAACTACCAGTCCCATCATGTCTTCATGTTCATACAACTGAAAAGCCACTCGAGCTTCCTTGAGCTCATTAAAACTATCAAATGAACAATAAATGTCAAATGGAATATGCTGCATCGGTTTTTTACTACAAAAACAGTTTTATAAATTGCTAACTTGTTGTGATCTGCTGACTTGATCTGATAAAGCCTGAATGATGGCAAAGATAATATTAACCTATACACAAATCCAGAAACTATATAGTCAAGACAATTATATATAGTTAGCTAGCTTAATGAAAGATCCAGACTAGTGCAACTATAGGTTCCAGAAACTAGTCAAGACAATTATATATATAGCTAGCTAGCTCAAAGTAGGATCCATACTAGTGCAACTAGGTTCCAGAAACTAGTCAAGATGATTATATACATAGCTAGCTAGCTCAAAGTAGGATCCAGACTAGCGCAACTAGGTTCCAGAAACTAGTCAAGACAATTATACATAGCTAACTAGCTCAAAGAAGGTTCCAGACTAGTGCAACTAAGTTCCAGAAACTAGTCAAGACAATTATACATATATAGCTAACTAGCTCAAAGAAGGATCCAGACTAGTGCAACTAGGTTCCAGAAACAAGTCAAGACAATTATATATAGCTAGTAAGCTCAAAGGAGGATCCAGACTAGCACAACTAGGTTCTAGAAACTAGTCAAGACAATTATATATTATCTTAGCTAGCTAGCTCAAAGGAGGATCCAGACAAGTGCAGCTAGGTTCCAGAAACTAGTCAAGACAATTATATATAGCTAGCTAGCTAAAAGGAGGATCCAGACTAGTGCAACTAGGTTCCAGAAACTATAGTCAAGATAATTATATATGGCTAGCTAGCTCAAAGGAGGATCCAGACTAATGCAACTACGTTCCAGAAACTAGTCACAACAATTATATATAGCTAGTTAGCTAAAAGGAGGATCCAGACTAGTGCAACTACGTTCCAGAAAACTAATCACGACAATTATACATAGCTAGCTAGCTAAAAGGAGGATCCAGACTAGTGCAACTAGGTTCCAGAAACTAGTCAAGACAATTATATATCTAAGCTAGCAAGCTCAAAGGAGGATCCAGACTAGCACAACTAGGTTCTATATAGAAACTAGTCAAGACAATTACATATTATCTTAGCTAGCTAGCTCAAAGGAGGATTCAGACTAGTGCAACTAGGTTCCAGAAACTAGTCAAAACAATTATATATACTAGCTAGCTAGCTCAAAGAAGGATCCAGACTAGCTATAGTGCAACTAGGTTCCAGAAACTACAGCTAGTCAAGACAAACTCTTGATGAACAACACTTTTTAGTTTGATGTTGTTTTTTTGAGATAGCATGGTTGGCACAGTCACAAAGTCCCGGGTTTGATCTCTGGATCTGCAAAGATCACTCATCTTTCCGCTCTTCTGAGGTTGGCAAATGAGGCAATGAGAGCCAGAATACACTGACCAAACTTTTTCAAGTGTCATCCATACTATGCCATGGATGAATCTTATATAGCTCCTGTTCTCTCCATTCTCTTTTTCTCAAACATGCTTCATAAGGCACACCAGTCACTACCAGACTTCAGAATAGATACACCCTATAAGCAGGATGGCAAACTTTTCTCTGCCGTCTCAAGACCAAAGCTGATGCAATGACAGGACTAATAATAATAATAATAATAATAATAATAATAATAATAATAATAATAATAACAATAATAATAACAATAATAATAATAATAATAATAAAATAATAATAACAATAATATTGACTGTGTGCTAGTTTCCCTTATTGCAGTCTCAGGACTGAATTGCAAGGACGTGGCTCTACAAGGTTGGACTGAAAGCATAATTATGAAGGTGCCTCTGACAGCCACTAAATGGTCCATGCATGACCTCAGAGCACAGCACCACAGCCAGTTGGTATTAGCTGTGAGTCAATTTTGAGGAGGGAGGAAAACCAGAGAGCTCAGAGAAAAACCCTTGAAGTCAGGTTGAGATTGACCAATAATTCACTCCACATGTGCCCCCAAGCAAGAATTGAACCTGGTTCATAGCGGTGAAAGGTGCGAATGCACCACCCTGACCCGCACCACCCTGACTTAGAAGTGACGTAGCACTTATAACAACCACACAGGAATCATTACAGAATGAAAGTAATGCACTCTTGAAACAGTGTTTGCAAAGCCTGGGGTTTCATTATTAGCAAATAAAGAAGTCATGCATGTTCAGTGCAAAGATCCTCCTAACACTAAACTAGATGACTAAACAATAAAAAAAGTGCTTAAGTTTACTTACCTTGGGGGTCACTTGATAGATAATAGTGATCTTGGACGAGAAATCAAGAAAAGGATTAACAGAGCAGCTATAGCACCTACAGCGCTCTCTGAATACAAGATGTTTTGACAGAGTTGGTCAGTGTTCATTTACACCAGGTTGACAGTCTACAAAGCCATCGTTTTACCAACTTTGTTATATGGGAGTGAGATACATCCACATGTTGGAGCATTTCCAGCAGCAATATCTGTGTGGCCTACTTAAGATCAGCTGGTGGCAGCATTTTTGTTACAAATACAGCCTGAAGTGCTTGGGAATGCCAAATGTACCACAATTGAAACAATGTTAACAGTGCACATAAATAATCTTCGATGGCTTGATAATATGTATCCCAGAGTATAGAGAATAATAGGATCCCTAAACAGGTCCTTTTAGCTAGGTGAGCCTGCTGACGAAACCAGGCCTCAAGGTCACCTGAGAAAGCATTGGAAAGATTGCACCAAGGAAGATCTAAAGCTCTGTGGTCTTACCCAAGACTGGTATGAGCAAACAGGAGATCGATCAAAGTAGCATAGGCAGCTCAGACAGAGCAAAGAACTGGCTGAAACAAAACTAGCCGAGTTCAAGAGAAGAGAGGTGCAACCTCAGAGATGTCATGGGGTCACCAATTGTCAGCCATGACAAGGATCAAGATAGATACACAGAAAGACAGACCGACATACAGACCGACACATAGATTTTAATAGTTTGAAATTTTTAAAAAGCTAACCACTATGGAATTGATAACATAATTTTCTATTAATTAAATTTTCAAAAGCAACACCACCTTACCTTAGATATCTATTAAGAACCATATCCATGGCTTTTTCAACAACTTTACAATTATAGAAGGCATCGTGCATGTTGTATGTTCGATGAAGATCTCCATGAAGAGCTTTGATCTCCAAAAGGTACAAAATGAACTGAACAAATTAAATTTAGAAAAATCAGTTGAAGTACATTTAATTTTAATTTAGTTGTCATAATTTATAATTATATTCAAGGTAAATTATTTAGTCATTACAGTATATCATTTCTTAAAATATGAATTAAATAACAAAACAGTTTGAAGTCCCATCCTTGCAACTCTTATTTGATGTGAAGACTATCCATACATGCATAAATCAAAACAGATTTTATCCAGTAATGAGTATTACAAAGACATTAAAATTGTATACTCAGGCATAAATATATTAATTTAGTTAATAACAACGGGGGTTACATTTTTGTGGCTACTGTATCAAAGACGGTAGCCACTTTGTCACTGTGCAGGTTAAGTGTAACACCACAATAGGAAGCCTTAAAGGAAATTTCAGACATTTCATTTTCCAAGACATTTCAGTCCAAAACTTGGCTGTTGCTGGACAGCAATCATCAGTTTTTTAATCACTTCTCAAAAAGAGCCAGGTTTTTGGCCCAAAACATCTTTTAAAAGCATTTTATCAATCAATCAATCTAATTTTGATCTGGGTTTATCCCCATAAATGGGGGTCAGGCCAGATTTACCCCACTGTGCATGGCAGCAATCTCTCCAACTCCCACTCTCCATCTTGCTTGATTTATGGCATTCTTTTTCTCCAAACCAACACTCTTGCTCTCCTTCTCTATTTGCGTCTTCCACGACTTCTTTGGTCGTCCTTGTTTCCTCTTGCCCTTCACTTCAAACTCCAATGCTTTTCTCAAAACATGCCCATCATCCCTCCTCAACACATGCCCAATACCATCTCACTCCATTCGCCTTTACCATCTGAACCACTGTTTCCTTCAGTCCCAATGTCTCCATTGGGTCCTCTGTCCTCTTTTTTTCCATCAGTTTTGCACCACACATTGCTCTCACCATTGCTCTCTCGGTCCTCCTCAAAACTGCCATTTCATTTTCCCTCAAACACCATGTCTCACTCCCATATAACATCACAAATCTTACACAACTCCGATAAACCATTTCTTTCATCTTAAGCGAGAACCTTTTTGAGTTCAGCAACTCTCCGCATTAATTGAACTTCACCCACCCAATTCTTGCTCTTGCTGTTATAGCTGCCTCGCAACCACCTCTTGCTTTCACCCTATCCCCCAAATAACAGAAACTTCTCACTGTTTCCACCTCTTCACACAACTAATCCAGGGTTATCAAAAGAAAATTGCTGCCTAGTAGCTAGTTGGTTAGTATCAGCAGGGTACTCTGTTTTGCATTTCTCTATATAGACAGAGTTTTTTATCAATGGACTGGCTGCTTATTTTAACAACTTAGCCATAATTTAATTCAAAACTTTTTAACGACACTGCCAATTAATCAATTGTTCTGGCTAGCTGTCATTTTAAACCCTACTGGTTATTCAAAGCAGTCAGCATCTTTCTCTTTTTAAACTCTTATTTAAATCACCTGAGTGTATATATTTATCATAATTACAAAAAACAAAACACATAAGTTGTTTTTGTGTTATCAATTTAATCTGAAAAAGTAGGGTAAAGTAAAGAAACAATTCCTTAATATTACCTGTGTTACTGCAGAAGCAGTCACAATAAAGTATTGGGAGCAAGATTGAGCCTCTTTGGATGTTACACAAGTTAAGTCATACGGATTGTATCGACCACATCGAACTTTCCTGTGTGTAGGTACACAATAGAAAAACTTCCCATCATCAGCCTTGATGTACAAATTTTGGAGGTTAAATGCATCTTGATCAGGATCTTGTCCATCAGCAAGGGCATCTAAATCAGTGCACATGTTAAGCCGCTTTCGGAGATTATGAATAACAGACATCACATCAAGGCCAATATAGGAATCTTCATTATGTGCTTCAGTAAATACACTTTTTCTCACTTGAGATATCGCACTTCTGATGCTATGTTGACTCTTTGATGCTAATGAACTTTGGAATGATGACACTGATGATTTACCACTTGTTGGCCGATCATGAAAGGCCTCTTTTTGCTCAAAAATGTGTTGTTGAGGTTTATCATCTTCTGATGGTATCTTTAAAGGAAATTAATAAAACAATATTTAGACAGGTGATAAGCTTTATCTCATGTCTTAAAAAACAGGAAATGGAGGGTGTCCAAATTTTTGATTTTTTAAAGTTTTGTGGAGTTTTAATATTAATCAATTGAGGTATTAGGTATTACTTGAAGTAGGTATAAAAATTATAAATCACAATAAATTAGTCAAGAATAATTATTGCTAAATTAGTTATAATAATAAAATTAATGTTAAAGTTTAAGGTTTAAATGTTTAAAGTCTTAAAATCTTGAAAATTTTCATCTAAAAGGAACACTGAGTAAAAAACATCTAGTTTAAAAACTTTTAACATTAATATAAAAATTATGTAACTATTTAAACTTACTGCCATCCCAGCAACATCATCTGGTCAACTGAAAGCTATTAGAATTATGATAATCTATGCTTAACTGAACACTGTTCTTAATTGGTTTATACAACAAAAGAAACGAACTAATTAGCAAATGTAGACACAAAGAGAAATTCCTACTAAGGAATGTAAAATTAGTTCAACTTGAAATCAATAGAACTTGGTGTGTTGTTTATTCTTCTTGCATTTATTCCACAGCAATCACTGAAGAGTGCAGGTCACTGTACCAATCAGCTCTGTTTGATTAAATTGGAATCAAATGAAACCCGTGTACTGAGTTCACTATCATCATCATCATCATCATCATCCAATTTTGATCCGAAACTATGCCAATAAACGGGGTTGGCCAGATTTACCCCACTATAACAGCAATCTCTCCAACTCCCACTCTCCATCTCACTCGATTCATGGCATCCTCCTTCTCCAAACCAGCACTCTTGCTCTCCTTCACCACTTGCATCTTCCATGTCTTCTTTGGTTGTCCTTGTTTCCTCTTGCCCTTCACTTCAAACTCCCATGCTTTTCTCAAAACATGCCCATCATCCCTCCTCAACACATGCCCGTACCATCTCACTCCATTCGCCTTTACCATCTGAACCAATGTCTTCTTCAATCCCAACATCTCCATTTGGTCCTCTGTCCTCTTTTTCTCCATCGGTTTTGCACCATAAATTGTTCTCACCATTGCTCTCTCGGTCTTTCTCAAAATTGCCATTTCATTTTCCCTCAAACACACATGTTTTACAGCATAAAACATAACAATATATTCACTGAAACTAACAATAACCATTTTACCTTGTCCAAAACTGTGGGCTGTGGTTGCATTGGCTTAGTCTCATCACAAACAGCCAGTTGTTCAATCTCATTGGGCAATTGCTCAGTTGAAAAGGTTTTTCTCTGACTTTGTGTTTGAAGTCTTTTGTGGTCTCTCTTGTAAATTGTGGTTCTGTATGCTGAAGTGACTGGTTTAGGAGCTGGGGGTGGATATGGTACTTTCTAGATAAATCAAAGTAGTTGATTTTATTTAAAAGGAAAAGCATTGTCTTTAACATTATTTGAATAGTGCATATCCAAAACAAAGACTTTTTTACTGTGAGGTGATCATGAATAAATGAAAATAGTTCTTAACAGTATGAGTTTATAAAAAGAAGGTCACTTCATCGAAAAAAAATCATATATCGTCTTTCATTTTAACCGATAGTTTGCAAAACATAATATTATCGCAATGCACAACATAGTACACTTGTTCATTTCATACTTTGACTTTGTGCCCATGTTAATTATTTATTAAACTTTGTAGTAACACGAAGTCTATTTTATTGAATTGATCAAACTAATAACATTTATTTCCGACAAGAAAACCAAAAGTTGTCTTAAGCATTTTTAGTCGAAATGTAGTATTCTTACTCTACATCAGTACATGTCAATTTGTTTGACTTCTATAATTTATGCTAACCTGTGCATTGGTAGCTGACACAGCTTCAAATGGCCGAAGCATGGCCCGGAAAACTTCTGAGTTCTCTGGTTTATCATATAATCGAGCCTTAAGAGACTCCCGAGCTGCTTTCCCATCGGAGATTGTTCGTTTTAAAGGCTGATATCCAGGCACATTTGGGTCGTCCTTCCAACCTTTTTTGAACTTAGAAAAACTGTTGCTATCGTCAGCTGAATGTGCATTCCGAAAGTCCACAACAGAGTTATGTGGTACAATTGGCGTCAAATTATCAGCTTCACTGTCCATTCTAAATCTCCATGATGGAATTTTTTTATTGCTGGGTTTCGCTTGACGTGGTTGACTTCAAAAGCCTTTGATCTGGGATTTCTGTTTACAACTCCATGGCTGCAGTCTAAGCGCCAAAGTCATACAAAAGCTGTGATTGGACAAACTGTCATTGTTCACAATAAAACACGCGCTACTATTGGTTACTGAGTTGTAGTTGCTAAGATGTCATTAACATAAGGAACATGAGAAAATTATGTCTAATTATTTTCCAACTCTTTGAAAGAGTTATTCTCAAGAATAATTAAAAAGAACAGTAGCAAGCCCAGTTTAAATTTAAAAGGCGTTTTAACAGTTTTATTGTTATACATCGATCAAAATTCAGTCAGAAATGCGCAGCAGATCGCCTTGCATTTGCAGACCTGCCAAGTCTCACGATATATTTTTTATGCTTTCTCACGATCTTACGATTAAGTCCCCAAATCTCACGATTTTTGACAAAATTTCTGCTAAAAACACAAGTGATTCCAAACACTTGTGTCAGCTTTACTTCAATGTTTACATTAAGATTCTTCTCGCATGCACAGCTGAAAACTAGCGCCTAAATGCAGGAATTTACGGAAAAGCACAATCCTGTTCAACATTTATTGTCATGCTAGTCTTAACATTGCTCGTAGTTTTCTTGTTTTTATACAGATATTGCATTATATTTCCAAGGAACTCATACTGACACTGGTAGCTACTAAAGCCATAAAGTAGAAGCAGCCTATTACGATCATATTAACAAAAATACAAATACATACTATCCCAAGACTGAATATTTACTGATTATTTTTTAGTGTTAAGTTTGTTCCCCGGAAACTATACGGTATAGCTAAAATTTCGCACCTCGATGTTTTCTGTAGGATTATTGGCTAAATTAGTAATCGGTAACTGTTACCACACACTTCGTAAGCTTGGTAAAAAGACTATTAAAGTTGATTTTGGTCAATGGTATTTTAACGGTATTTACACTGTAAGACCAACCACAAATGACGAGATTAGAAGTTATATTTCGTTTGCTCCTCACCGCCTCGAGTGTTTTTAAAAAATGTGTAAAATGATCAATCAATCAAATGGTACAACTTTAGAATACCCCTTCTTGATTTAACTGCGCATGTATTTTAAAGAACGACGAATGTGCAGAAATAAATTACCGATACTTGCGGGGTAATTTTTCAGTCCAGTAAAAATACCCAACTGATGGCCTAAGCCCGAAATCAAAGCCAAAACTTTTTTATTATGCAGTCCTGAAAATAATGTGAAAGTTGTGATAAAATGAAATGCCGTCATGTCTGACTGCTTCGCGCCAAAATAATTGTCTTTTATACAAATTGTCTTCGTTCGGGCTTCGATTTGACATTTGTACCGGAGATCTTCGAGTTAATTCGAAACTTTGCATGAGAGAAGTTTCTGATTAGGAAATAATACAATGGGTCGAAGAGAACAAGACGAGAGAAAACGAAAAGCCGCGGCTAAAACATGTCAGTCGCTCGACAACTCAGGAACTATAAAGAAACGAGCAAATCCTGACATAGGTGGTACACAAAAACCTGCCGATCAATCTGCACAAAATAAAGGTAGGTTTCCATATTTGAATCCAATTCTTTTGAATCAATGCAGATCTCTTATTTTGTGACATTTCATTAAGAATCTAGAATATGTTAAAATTAATAAAAAACGAAAACAAAAATAAAATGGGATGGATCATAAAATTAGACGGCGTTCGTAACGTCTATGGG
>JAOBBB020166514.1:0-12274 GCA_025331005.2 Zoanthus gigantus
ACTTAAGAAATAATGATTTTATAATTCCTAGAGTTAACACCACGGCTTATGGTAAGCATTCGGTAAGATACTTAGGACCGGTACTCTGGTCTAAGATTGATAGGAAATTCAGAGAACTAACTTGAAACGGTAGATCAATTTAAAAGAGTGATCAGGAAGATAGACCTTGCTAAACATATTTAACTTAATAATTGTATTAAATGTACTCTTTGTTATTCTTAATACTGTAATTATTTTAGGTTTGTGGGTGGGATTATAGAGGGAATTTTTATAGGGAATATTGGGGTACTATTAGTTTTTAACATTGTAGATAGGTGTCCTTACTTGGTGGGAAACTGCTATTTTACCTGACACGTTAATAAAGTTTATTATTATTATTATTATTATTATTATTATTATTATTATTATTATTATTAGACTATTGCAATCTTGTTTACTGTTTGGTTTCTCTAGTAGGGGTCTATTATTATCAATAGCATCACTTTACTAGTGTTTCGTTTCTCTATTAAGGTTACTATTTAAGTGGTTAAGCCCGTTACCAACATGACTATAGTGGCCAATTCAGTGGCTTCAAATTAGCTACTAGCACGTTTGCGCTATCTATACATGAGTTGTTCTTCTTTATAGCCACATACCACAAGCACTGGGCTTTCACACTACTGTATAACGGGTTTATTATCAATAGTATCACTCTATTGGTGGACAACTGCTAATACTGTCTTCTGATTGGTTATTCTGCTAGGGATCTAGAAATATCAATAGCATCGCTCTACTAGTAGAAAACTGCAAATCTTGTTTAACCTTTGGTTACTCTCTTAGGGGTCTACTAGTTTAAATAATATTACTTTACTAGTAGACTGTTGCAAATCTTAGATACTATTTGGTTATACTCTAATATGTGTCCATTATCAATAGCATGCACCATAGTGGACTATGTAAGGGACGGACCATTAGCAAAGTGATTAAGTGGAAAATAAATTCCTGCAAACTGAAAATTCCCCAACCCCTCTATCACTTTTCTAATGGTCCGTCCCTAAATATCACAAATACTTATGAGGCAACTAATGGACTATAGCTAATGCAAATACTGTGTTCTGATTGGCTACTGTATTAGGAGTCTATTATCAGTATTATCACTCTAATAATGGACTATTACTAATCTTTAATGCTGTTTGAATACTCTACTAGGGGTCTATTTTCAATCGTAATAATTACATTTCTATTGAATTGTTGCCAATCCTACATTCTGACTGTCTACATTAGGTCTAATTCAAACGTCAAACTTCACATGTGCCGAACAAATTCTTTTGTTCTACCTTATTTGCATTAGATTCGGCACATGTGAAGTTCGACGTTTGAAACAGGCCTTAGATAAAGGAGACACTGAAATCAACTCCAGACGCGGTAAAGAAGTAACCAGCTGATCTCGAGAGTGGAGCATAAATCAGTTCTATTGAACGCGATACGAGGCAGTGTGGCTCAGTGTTAGGAGTTTGAGATTTGAAAACGGAAGACCCAGGTTCAAATCCCCGACTCAGACTACTGAATGAATTTGTCTTCGGTGATCCCAGGGGCAAATTCACCACACTTTGTAAATAGCCAACTGGTTTGTCTTCTACCAGTTGGGATTCTTAAATGGGAGAGAGAGAGGGATTTTAACATAACTGAAAAGTCCCTTTAGGAGAGTTGTCATTTGGTATTTATTTTTATTATATTTTAAATTAGTTTGTTACGTTGTTTGTTTTGATCACCAACGGATGGATTGGTGCCAACAAGAGAACAAAACCTGTAGTAAAGGGAGTGGAGTCAAGACGGTCTCGGCTTAGTAGAACCACAAGCTGCCCTTTTTAGAAAGGAAAAGACTCATAACTTTAAATCACAAAAACTAAGTAACAAATACGCAAAAACTATCGAAGAAGTAACGTTACACTTGAAATGCTTCAGTTTTATTGACAAAAGTTTAACTCGTAAACTTCTGGATCCTCCCGCGGATGCCAGTGATTATTGGTCAGATCCTAAAACATGGGTTTGAAATAGTTATTGTAGTATCTCATTACATGAGCGCCAGATAGAAAATGAAGAAGGAAGCACCAAGTGAAAACGGACACTAGAATGGAAAAAGAAGAAAGCAAAGTTGATAGCTCATTTGAGGAAGTGAACATAACGAGTAATATATTGCCCTAACAGGAATTCGAAGCCACGTCTCCCTGTTTTCAAGTCAGACATGCTAACCACTTGGCGCAACACCATCACGAACCACCACGCTGGCAACGTAGCAGATTCCTCAAGGCTATTGCAGTAACATTCCGCGGGCCTAATACATTATTTTACTGGGAATGTATATCTGTCTCTATATGTAGGCTATAGTCTTTTACAAGGGTAGCACGCATGACTATAGACTGAAAGAGGTAGATCAAGGTTCAAGTATGTCTCGGGACAATATACCAGCATTTCGGATGAGTATGTGGGAAAGAAAAACCACAACACAGTTTTTGTTTATTCTAAAGTTTGTTTACCATAATCGTTCCTACACTGGGCTCGAAAATCTGTATTTCAGTTATTTGCGAATGTATTAAAAGACTTTAATTTAACGAAAACTTTTAAAGAAACTAAACAATTGTTGACCTTATTCGGTTACTACTAACAACTAACTAGGAATTGAATCAATAAACTAAAAATTCAGTTTTGGAATGAATCATAAAGCACAAAATCCTCTGAAAATAGCAACAATTTAAAACTTCAACTCAGGCTCAGTCTTGTTTCAGTTTCTGAACTTGTGAAATATTTTATTACCCTAATCCAGTTTAAGGAACTTGGTGTTGTTATCTTTAAATATGTACAGTTTTTATCAGTATTTGTTTAGGAATCACTTATATCCTTGGGAATTTGGGCCGGAAAAACCTCTGGGAAAGCTAAGAATTATGAGAGTCACACGAAATTTTGTAATTCAATTTATAGCAGCTATTTTATTGGAATTGCGGACAAATTGCACGTGCTTTTAAAAGATAATCCCATACGTATGGCATAGCTCAGTTGAAAACTTTTTCACAAATCATTGTTGAATTACTGTTTAGTTAGCTGGTCTCTCGATATTTTTTGCAAGTTTGCAAAGTATTTCTATATATAAGTGCGTGTCACAAGAGATTCTTTTATTATCAGTAATCAACAAAATTATATTAGTGGTTAGCATATGAAAAGTTATACAACACAAAAGTGAAAACATTAATACAACTGAAATGAGTAAGCTTTGTCTTTGAATTTATAAACAACGTGCTCCAAGCCCGGCTTGGTCCAAGCTATGATAACCGGGATTAACTCTTCTCGTATACATGTGTGACAAATATAGTAAACTGAGAAAGATAATGACTTCTATTATTAATAATAATAACAAGTGGTAACAATGACGAAATCTTGTATCTCTTCCTTTGTTGAGAAATACAAAAGAGCTCTTCAATCGATGTCGTCAAATAAGCGGGTTGTTTTGCATAATTTCATCGGACATTCGACCAATATATATATCATGAGATTCTGATCAGATACACAAAACTACTACAAGCTCAAGTTTTATAAATAAATATGATGTTTGTATGTTTTGGCAAAACTTGACTCGCGACGAAAAAAGTTAAATGGTTAAAAACTTTAAAATCGTTAAGTTCCGTATATAAAGATAAATTGCTTAGACTTCCTGCATGCAAACAGTTTATTGAGCTATTTAAACAAATAAACAGAGCTAGCTTTGAAGGTTGTACAACAGTCAGATTATACGCCACATCAGTCTCACAACTTCGAACTATTAAATTTATTCACACAAGTTAAAAGCACGGAATGGTGGGTCATGATTCATCCAGTTTCGCTTTTAAAAAACTTCTCTTTTGCTGAGTAATGTTTGCATGTCAGTGCATGTTTAGAGAGCGGCCGGAAAAAAATACAAAAGATATCAATTTAAGATCTCTTTGAAAGAACCCTAAGGCCGCTAAGCACACTTGAGTGTTCTCTTTTCACCTTTGGCTTTGTAATGTTTGAAAAAAATAACAAAATGTGTTACTAGAAAGTAAACCTCTTGCGAGATGCTGGAGAAAACAAAATAGTTGCTGAAAGTTAGGTAAAACACTCAAACTGTGGTTAACATCTATTTCAGTTAAAGCAAGAAAAAACGGTAAAAAGCTGCTTATTTTTGATGGGGTTTGTTGTTTTGATAAAACCGAGCTGATTCCCAGTCACAACTTCGCAGTTACTTTTTTTTGGTTTCTAAACAAGGTCCCAGAAAATAAAGCAATACACGTAAAATTCAAAATTTAATA
This sequence comes from Zoanthus gigantus, assembly GCA_025331005.2. NCBI lineage: Eukaryota > Metazoa > Cnidaria > Anthozoa > Zoantharia > Zoanthidae > Zoanthus > Zoanthus gigantus. Next base: position 4,302 of record JAOBBB020166514.1, read on the forward strand.
TCAGTGCTTATAATTCAATATTTTTGTTTCACTAAGTACTGCATTTTAAAGTTCACGTAAAATTCTGTCGGATCTTTTAGTGTTTCCTTGGCTACACAAGAGCACCTAAAATTGAATTAAGAAGAGAAAAGCTCAAGACATATTAATGACTTTTTAAAAGGGCTATGTAAGCAACAGTTTGATCAGAGTTTGGGCATTTAATGCTGAAAAAAATAGCTATCATTATCTCCGAGAACACGTAAATCTTTTTGTTTAAAAAAAGCCGAAGGCCATCAATCATATAACAATTTTTTCTGTCTTGTCGTATGAAAGGACTACTTCAATTTTATTAGAATCTTAATTTGGTTTGTTCAAGCCAACTTATATTTTAAAAGAGCCAAGTATAAACAGTCCACTTTGTTGTGTTTAAAAGTCAAGATGTACGAAACAGAAGGATGGTCATTGGCATTCAACCCTCTCAACCATATGAAACATCTTTTCTACGCAAATTGTGTTTGAATATTAACTTCCAAGAGCATAGTGTCCTACAACCTGAGTTGAAATTAAAAGGAAAAAAATGGCAAACGATGAAACTTATCTTGAAGGTTTTGTAACTGTATTCCACGCAAACTGATTTCTCCCTTAGGCTTATGCCTGGTTTATCAAAAGATAATCGCTACACAACAGTCACTGACCATACTTTTTTCCTTCAACTTCGTTTAAATCTTCTTCATTGAAATGTTTTCTACAGCGACCGAAAAACAATTTGAAACGTAATTTCGTATTTAAGTTTTAATGCTAATTTCAAGCATCTATCATTTTATGAGCGAGAAAATTCATACGGACACTTTCAGTGAGTGACTCTACTGTCAGTACTTGTGTCGGTTGCTTTCAAAACGAAACAAGATGAATACAAATGACGTGTAGATAATTTATTCCATATTGGGTAAGCTCTATTATGTTCTGTTAAAAGTATTTACATTTTGATCAAAACCTGTTGTTACATATGTTGCCTTCAGAAGTTTCTCAACAGCACAATTATCAATTTTAATTCGTGACACAAAAATACTTTAAGATAACGTTACTGTAAAAGAGATTTTGATGACACTTAGCGATTAAATTTTGCCATATTTGGGTATAAAGAACTTTACAACGAATGAATTCTTCTCAGGTCACAGGGTTACGATAAGTAAATGCTATTAACCCCCCTCTAAGGACTAATAGCGAAGACCTTTTGTGGGCGCGCCGAGCATAGTTTCTTTCATTCCTCGCATTCTTTATTCACCCCCGAGTTCACATAACCTAAACCCTGAGTTCCATTTGCAGCCACAGTTAAGATCAAAGACAATTTTTCCCTGTTTGTGTATTGAATTTTTCAGAAGATTATTTTGAGTCAAAGTAACGGTAAGAAATTACTGAATTTCGATTTTATTTGTTTGAGAATTTCCCCGCCAAACTGTTTCGTCGAGATCGTGAATCGTTCGAATTTTTCTCATTTTTCTAAAGTTGTGCTTCCGGAACTTAGAGTGATCAAGAAGACATAGAGAAGTCTGTGTGTGAGCTAGGAGTGGAATATCAAGCCCAAGTCCAGCTATTCACAAAGCATTTAGCTGGAATCGACTATAAGTCGACCAATACTTTGAGTAATAAATTCAACATGGGCGAAAATTCTGAGGACATGAAGGACAAGTCGCCAGCCGACATGGCGAATGATGCCGAAGGAGTTTGGTCACCAGACATAGAACAGTCTTTCCAAGAGGCTTTGGCCATTTATCCCCCTTGTGGAAGACGAAAAATTATTCTTTCAGATGAGGGCAAAATGTACGGTAAGAACTTTTTGTAGTTTTTAAGATTTTTCCTCAATGGCACGTGGCGTCTTTTGTCTAAGTTCACCCGGAAAACAGCATTTGTAGAACTTATTTTTAAAACGTTCTTAATTCAGAGAGCTTCGTTTTTATCACAAGCGAATTCATAGTAAACCAAATAGCCCTGAAAAGAAAGAGCTTACCGTGTGTATTTTGCTGTTGCTTGATTAGAAAGGGCAGCCGTTAGCGTCTTTCGCTTCTGTATTTGTAGCCAGATTTGCACGGGCTCTGTTGAATGCACATTTCATAACATTGTGCGTCCCGAGTCCCATAACGAGATCTCTTCAAAAGAATCCCATCGATCTTAGTCAGCTCTGAAAATGTTAAACGTTATGCCTTTAAATAGTTGATATTTCGAATGGGCTGATTTGCTACAGAAGCGAATGAATCGTCTCAAAGCGATGGCTATGCATATATATATCGAGATCCTAGCACACCACGAACACAATGAATTCCACAGACAACGCATCACGTACAACAGCCCAATTGTTTCAAGAATGTTCGCTATGCCTTCGCATTAACCCCTTTACCACACAAACAGGTGAATAAGAATGCTTACATGATCAACTGATTTATCGATGAAACGAAATTTGTTAGAATCCGCAACAATTAATTATTAAGATTTGTGTCTTTCATAACTCGTGGTGACACGAAATCCTTTCAGTTGTTGAAGAGGTCTCGAGTTCGGAGAATGATCGCATCTTTATTTTCGGCGCGTTGAAGAAGTTTAAATCTTCGGAAAATCTTCCTGATAATTATCTTTTTTTCAACAGAACTTGCATCATTAAAAAAATTTCGAACTCGAGTCACTATAACTTAAAAATAGCTAAGTCTTTTTGTAGCTGAATTTTACGGGAAGAATTCAAAGTTATTTTGTGTTGTTTCAAAATAACAAAAGATAGCTAATTTTGTATGCCACATGCCTGGTTGAAAAACATAAGCTTCTATGCATACAAATAAAACCTATATACAAACATTCATAAACATTAAAAGTGCCTGTAGATCTTTAAATTCTTCGAAATCTTTTGCGGGTTATTTTTATTTCGAATAATTGTGCACAGCAATCTCAATTTTTATTTGTGCAATATTATATTACTCATTCAGAAATCTTCTTTGTGTCACCTCTTGTGGTTGCAATTAACATGAGTTGTTTTTTTGCAACTGTTTATTTAAAGTAAGTTGCCATGGTATGTTCTTATTTTTATTCATTCTCGTTCTTTGATTCCAGATGGTCTTTTGTGTTTCGTTCTTGTTGTTTAAGAGACTCAAACATGAAATATATGTAAATAGATTTTTAAATAGTTTCATCTTTAACTAGGCTAGGAATCAATAATTAGAAAATCTATCTGAAATCCTGAAATGAATTTTTTTTGTAGTATTCAAATGTTGTTCCGGTTATGATTTTATGCTGTCCAAAGAGAAACAAGTTTGAAATGAAATAAAGTTATGAAATAAACATGGTAATCAGCGTTATATTGTTTGAGCCCAGAAAGCCAAAATTCACCATGGAAATATAAGTGTTGGACTGAAATTAAACTAAAACAGTGGAGAGCTTTATTATTATTTAAAGGAAATTCTTTAATTGTTGCTCTTCTTGCTTATTTCTCAAACTTCTAAATGATGAATAGATATATCTGAACAGACATAACTAAAGTGCTGCTGAAAATCAATAACAGAACAGTTACTGTTTATCAGCAGTATACCGAAACTGTGTGCATATAGGTCTTGGTACACACCTGATTTTTTTGCCGAGTAGTGTAACATTTTGAGTAAGAATATGTATAACAAAGATGGAGAATTTTACATTTTTTGTAGGGTAAATCAATATGTATAATAAAGATGGAAAATTTTACCTTTTTTGTTGGCTAAATTAAAATCTTTAATTTCAATTACAAATTCTAAATTATATATATTCAAGCAACACAGTTACATGGTAGCTTTGTAATGAACCAGTTAGAAAGGAACACTTCTGGGTCGTGTAAATCCATTTTGAGAAAAATTGCCAGTAGCTATTTCAAGAATTAAAAAAGGGAAATGTAAGCTCCTATCGGTGGCATCCATTAAATAAATGTGATAACAATGATTTATAAAGATGAAATGTTTACGTTTTTTAGTTTAAAGCTTTCAGTTATTGTTATTGTATTGTAACAAACAATGGAAGGAAGTACTAGTTTCTGATAATTCTCTTGTAAAATTTTAATAAAAGAAAGTTGTTTGCTTGATCTTTTCTCAAGCATTACATACATTCGTCATGAATATGACACCAGCACTTCCTCATTCTGACCAACATGTTTCATCATCATCATCATCATCATCTTTGTTTAACATCCCTAGTTTCCAACTCCTAGGGTTGCACGTGATATGAATTGGCATCCTTCACTATTTTGTGCCTCTTGCCATATCTTCTGTGATGTGTAACTTCCTCATGCCTTCTTTCTCTACCTGTTGATATATTAATTATAACTAATTTTAATGAAGGTGTTCTGGTTGCACAGGGTGTAACTTCCATGGCTAAATGCCATGGGTGGACTGGTATGTGCAAGGCCCAATTCCTTGTCCTGCATAAATTCAGGCAGAATATGTCTGTCAAGTGTTAAATTTACAAACAGACTACTATTTTGATCCTTTAAATTTTACCTGTCGAAGCTTTAAGACAACCATAAAGTTTGTCATATTGGCACAAGGAGAATTTACTACATTCTATGTCTAATAATATTTTATTGACCATTGAACAAGTCTGAGATAACATACAAATAATTGACAAAAAGTTTTTAAAAACCTCTCAACTTGTTTGTTGGACTTTGATATATTTAAAGAAACCTAGATTTTGTACAGTTTTCTTAAGGCTTTGGGGAATAGGATAAATTGCTGGAAATGGGATACACCTGGGTTTCTAACAGTAAAATGTCTTGGGATTAGCATCAAAAGGATATGAGCTCCTAAGAAAATTGTTTTAGAGGCCACAAGTACTGAAAATTTATTGTTGAAATAAATTGATTTCAAATCAGAGTTAATCATGGCAAGGTACAACTTTTTATGGTGTTTCTACATATAACACTTTTTTATGGTCAGATGGCCATGGATTAAGCCATAATAATACAACCACATTGAACCATAACAAATTTAATAAATTATCTTATCACCATTGTCTATCGAACATGTGTTTCCAATCTTGATGCCCTACAACTCACAGAGAGCCCAACACATTTCTGACAGTATTTCGAGCAATTTGAAAGACAATCACTTCAAATTCAAAGTAATTTGAAGTATATCAAACACGAGAGACAGTGCTTCATCACATTTTCAAACACTGAGAAGAGAGTTGAAAATAAGATGCACAGCGGAGTATTTTTGACGAAATTCAAAGTGTTTGGAAAGGTGATGAAACACTTTATTGAGTGTTTGATATATCTTCTCAATCAAAACTAAAACTAAGGAGTAAACGAAGAAATAAATTTGTAAAAATATATGCTAATTAAGAACACATTTCCAAACCATGGTCACGGTTATGATTTCTTTTGTTTTAAGTTGATAAATTATTAATGAGTTTGAGAATTTCACTGAATATCTTCATATGAATTGTAACAGTAAACATAGCTTTTGTGCCAAATGCACTTACTAGCAAATAGTCTAAATATTAATAAAAACCAATGTCAGAACCACGTTGCCATCCAATCTCAATGTATCAATCTTATGAAGACACTGCTTTGCTAAAACAGTTGTTTCATATTAATTTCATTGTCATTGCAAACCATAAATAAAATTATGTGACTTAGAAAAGCTGGATACACTTTTTGACTAATTTTGGCTTTAGATTTAGTTTTGATCTATTTAATCCTGACCTGTAATTTCAGAGAATATGTTGTATTTATTGTGATTTGTCACTTAGACAGCATGTTTTTGTTGTGAAATTTCCAATCCTGCTTAAAGGAATGTCTGAACTTGGGTGATCCTTTTAGTGACATCCATCATGCTTTATGAAATAGCCAATTAGATTTGCCTCCTGACGCAAGTGGAGAAGGAGAGCAAGGGTGTTGGTTTGGAGAAGGAGGATATCATGAATTGAGCAAGATGGAGAGTGGGCTGTGGAGAGATTGCTGTTAGAGTGGGGTAAATTTGGCTGCCCCTGTTTACGAGAATAAACCCAGATCAAAATTGGATTGATTGATTGATAGTTAGGGATTATAGTTTTTCATGTGTGTGCAAAGTTCAGGTGCGTTAGCTCATGAGTTATTCTTTTTGTTTCTAGGTCGTAACGAGCTGATTGCTCGATATATCAAATTAAGAACAGGCAAAACGAGAACAAGAAAACAGGTAAAATGTTTTAACACTTCAGATGTAACGTAAGCCATTGTTACCATTGACTCTTACAGCAGTGGTTGATGTCTACCTATATTCCATCACAAAGAAGCAATCAGTCAGTTCATAAAAACATGACATTTTTTATTGCAAACATGTTTCGGCAGTACTACTGTCATCGTCAGTGCAACTAATTGCATATTGATAAGTGAGAAGAATACGCGCGTTAATGAACATCTTACATCGGATAGAGCCTCACATATTTTTAAACACCTAGAGTGCAACAAGACCTGTTTACTACGTCTGTGCTCTGAGAAATGTTTTCAAGTTCTGGATTCCACTGCGACGGAATTTTCACTTAAAACAAAAGAGGCCATTCATATAAAATGTGAAAATCCTAATCTGAATAACCAAGTCAAGCATGTTAATCTTAAGCTGTTCTTATAGTTCTATTGTTAGTTTTCTTTTGTTTTTTCTGAATAATAATTTTAGTATTTATTTTTTTCAATTATATTCTTCTCACTTATCAATATGCAATTAGTTTAAATGGAATGGAATACTTTATTTATACATGGTAGTTTTGTCAAACTTTACAAGTATATAGAACACATAAAATCTGTTCTACCCAAAAGTCGTGTTACAAGAATAACAATAATAATAATCTTAATAAAATAGTTTGAATTCAAATTTACATCAATAAAACTAGCATCGATATTATAAAAATTTATATTTATTTATATATAATGTTTAATTGTTGTCGATGCAAAAGTTAATGAATTTAATTTTCTTCTTAAAAGCATTTAAAGATGGTTCCTTCTTGAGATCATCAGGGAGATTATTCCAGATCTTAGTCCCAGTAAAAGCAAAACTCTTTCTATAAAGCTCGGTTCTTATGTTAGGAATTTCTAAATTCAGTGAAGAATTCCTTAGATTGTATATTTGTGAGCCTTGTTGCGAAGAAAAGATATCAGCCAAATATGATGGCGCATGACCATGAACGATTTTGTACATCATGACGGCTTTATGTTGATTTCGCATTTCTAATAATGAACACCATCCTAATTGTTACGTATCTCCTTAGATCGCACTGTATATGGCAGGCCTGTGATGACACGGGCAGGCCTGTGATGACACGGTCAGCCCAATTTTACAATCTTTGGAGTTTGTTTGACAAAGTTTCGCTGATGCCGTCCAAGACTAGGCAGCAATTGTTGAAGTAGGATTCAATAATAGATATATATAAAATTATAGTAACTTTATTATCCAGCGTTAAAATAGATGAAATTCTACAAAGAATGCTAATATTGCATGAAACTCTCTTGATTATATATTCAGCATGTTTTTCTCATGTCAAATTTTTGTCCACTTGGACACCAAGACATTTTGTATCTTGAACCCTACATAAAGAAATATCATTAATTTTTAAGTTGATATCTCCATCCATTATTGCCAATCTCTGTCTGAAACCAACCACCATGAAAACGGTTTTTATCACATTTAGTGTTAACTTATTTGCAATAAGCCATGATGACACATGTTTGAGGTCAGCGTTCATTTAAGCGGTTTAGTTGCACTGACGATGGCAGTAGTACTGCCGAAACAAGTTTGCAATAAAAAAAGTCGAGTTTTTTATGAAATGTTTGGTAAATTTTCTGCTATGTAGACAATTTCAATTTGCTAAGAACATAATATCCAGTTAAAAGGCAAACCTGTGGTTAAACATAGTTTGTTTACTTGTAAGAAGAGAATATGCTAAACAAGACGCTCTAGGAGCGTATACTTGTGCCAGCTCGTGGATAAAATGTGAAAGCTTTTGATTTTATTGAGTTC
>JAOBBB020166699.1:0-12273 GCA_025331005.2 Zoanthus gigantus
GAGAGAAAGAAGAGTTAGCAAAGACCTGGCTAGAGATAGGTTAGCTTGGAAGTCAATTTTCTGAAAACCGTCCAACGTATACCAGCATGTAAAACGGACGTAAAACCGAATATAATGATGACGATGATGATGATGGTGTAGAGGAAGACTGGAGCTGGGACCGCCGCACCAAGACACTGGCAAATGGGCTGCAGAGCAGTATGACAAACTTTGAACACATTTTCAATTTCGCTTGCGCAAAGGAAATGCTGGAGCCAATGCAGCCGGTTATCAGTGCTCTTCAAGGTGAACTTGTAGACGTGTATTTTGGAAAATTGATGAAATTATCAATTCTTATGCAGATATCCGAAATGAGGTCGATGCTTGGTATCAGCGTATGCTTAAGAAAGTCCTAACAATGGCAAGGACCGTGGGATCATCTGAATGCCGCCCACGGACGTGCAGCCGTGGCGTACAGTAGCACTACCGTTTGTGGATGTAGTTTGCTCGGAACGTAAATGTCGCTTCAGCAAAGACAAGAGGGTACATTAGAGCTATGTGCTCTTATACCTCGGGTCATTGTCACAAAGAGCACAGAAGCTGTAGTGGAACTTGGTCATGTGCTGGGTAAGAAATGGGATCATGTCATACCAGAACCGTCCGCTTTTGAAAGTGAATTGGTTCGCTGCATGGGCTACTGGAAGCGACAAGGCAAAGCGATCCCTTCTATCTCCACCGCCTCCCTCCTGGAGACTCACGAAGACAAACAATTGTTCCCAAATGTGAGAGAACTTCTGCAGATTCTTGTGTCTTGCCCATAGGCAGCACGGAGGCAGAGCAATCGTTTTCTTGCCTTCGTAGAATTGATACTTGGCTTCGGAGCAAAATGAAAAACTTGAGATTTTCAGATTTTGGTGTCATCGCAATGCATAGCTTTACAGTTTCCATCGACAGAGAACAGATATGTAATCGTTCATGGCACTGCATCCTAGGAAGATGAATGATTTATCACTGTTCTTAGACAAGTAACGACTGCATGATATAGAGGAGACTGTCAAAAGTCAAAATTTACCGTAAATTGAAAAAACAGTTGCTGAAGTTCGGCAGGTGTCAATGTATCAATGATCAGTTATGTTTAATAAAACGTCATCACAGCAGTTTTTGAGTTTAGATCACTTGCTCGAAATGGCGTTATAATCTGACAATAAATTTGAATTTTCCTTTGTTTGTCGCTCGTAGAAACGTAAGGTAACCATTGTAAATAAAGCAAAGTTTTCGTGTATTTAATTCTAATGTTTTCTCAAATTAAGATATTTACTTGGTGAGCTGATACCTTGACTTTTTAGATACAGCTTGATAGCTCACGCATGACTTTTGAAAATTTGTTAGCCACCACCCTTCCAAAAATCCTGTATCCACGCCTGCATGCTTCTCAATTCTTCTCAGTTCTGGCCCCACCAGAACCATTTTATTAAAACGGTGAATTTCAAGTTAAAAACAGCAATTTTTGAAAATTTGTACAGTTCTCGAAATTAATACCAACAAGAGTCAAAATTGTTTGGGCTAAATAAATCTTATTGAATTATGAAATGGAATACCCCCTGGTATGGTAGAGCGGGTGTTTTTTCTACAATAGATAAATGCTAGTGAGCAAGCAAACCGCTATACTACTGCAACAATAAAAGCCTTGGCAGCTGAAAGAAACTTTGCAGACTCCAGAAACAAAACCGCTTTGGGTATGGTATAAATATCACTATTTTGATAAACATCAAAAATACCAAACTCATTTTGTTTTAGCACTAGTTACTAGGCTATAGTGAGTATGAAAAAGTACTAGCCCGTAATCAAAACTTACTAGCCCATATGTTTTCTTATATAAACATTCACAATGCTGAGAATAAAAAAAAATTGCATTTTATTAATTGAGACAGATACCATTTCAATAAATATCATGCACTACAACGTAAGCTTACAATACTGAAGGGCAAAGTGGGAGGTAACAAAGACAGCAAATTTCAAAATGGTAGATGGCCGGATTGATCACAATCACGTCGATCTTGACTGTTCACATGGTTGTTACAGTAACACTTTAGTTTTGTCTTGGAATTTAGACTAATGTGAGTAGGTGTTCATGTAAATTATTCTTCTAGTATGCTACTAGTCTAGTGGCCAGTAGGTTCATTGTTTTACTAGCCCAGCACCAAATTTTACTAGTCCCAGACTAGTGGACTACCACTAGTTTCGAGCGCTGTTTGTAGGTGTTTCAGGTTTTAAAGGTAGAGCTAAAGTTAAATCCTTTACGAGCCAAGTAGCCCATGTAGCCGGTGCTTATCTTCGGTTTCTGTAGTGTTTAGCGGATGAGAGTCTTTGACTTCTCCCGGGCAGGACACTATTTATCCAGCACAGGTGATGGATTAGCTCCCAGGAGACGCTGGTACTCATTTATCTACCCTGGAACGATGGAATTAGCTGAGTTAGCTTAACCAGAAATATTCTAATCTCGGCAAAGCCAGGGATTGAAATGATGGGACCTGCGGTCTGACGGCAGAGTTCTTACCGACTGCGCCAACCACGCCCGCCCTTTAAAGGTAGAATTTGTATTCATTTGCTCTTAAGACTGGCCCAGTGCAGAATATATTAAACTCAAAAATCATTGTCAATTCAACTATAGTTAAATTATGAATTTTTATTACTGAATTTGCATAAAACAAGAGATTCTCTCGAATAATTTACAGCATGGAATCGGTGTTCCCTCCCTGATGGTTGTCCTTCAGGAGATTTTAAAGCTTCTTCACCATGCTGGAGCAGTGGGAGTTCACTTTTTTCGGATGGGTACCTGTGGAGGATTAGGTAAGGTTTTGTTTGTTAACGGTTTTGTACTTGTCAAAGGAAAATCTGCACTCTCATCGTTGGAAATGGAGACTTTTTCACTACTTGTAGTACCTTCCTGGAAACGACCGACAAACAACACACAGCTGAGTGCTATAATTAAATAATACTTGATATTTTTAAATGACAATTGAAAATGATGGATGGAGCCATCACGTTCAAGGACTTTTTCAATTCAATCAATCAATTCCAATTTTGATCCGGGTTTATCCCCGTAAACGAGGGTGGCCAGATTTACCCCACTCTGGCAGCAATCTCTCCAACTCCCACTCTCCATCTTGCTCAATTCAATGCATCCTCCTCCTTCAAACCAACACTCCTACTCTCCTTCTCCACTTGCATTTTCCATGTCTTCCTTGGTCGTCATCCTTGCTTCCTAAATTTTTAAAATTTTAATGCTTTGCATAAAACTTTCCTCAGGTGCCAAATCTAAATGCCTTCCTATTCCAAACCTTAATGAAACCCTTCTGTGTACTTTATATTGTTTTGAAATAGTAAAACTAAAGAATACATAACTTTCATAGACATTTATAAAATAATTTGGGTCCAGTATGTGTGATTTGAATGGTGAACTGCACAAGTGTGTTTTTATAGTACTATGAAACACAAATAGATGTGAGCAATATGATTGGATGTTTCCAAGTTGTGAGAATTTGCAGTTTTATGAAAGAAATATCACTATACATAGGTGCTTTGTACATTGTCTTTTTATTTATTTAAGTCGGAAAATAGTTTTTAAAAAAAATATGTTCTGTGTGCCTTCATTGCCTAGTGAAAACCTTGCCAAAGTTTGTGAGAATTCTCCAGCAGGTGAAAACCCTCGACTGCATCTCAGGTTTTCACTGATCTGCTCTAACTGCATTCTCTCAAAAGTTTGCCTCAGTTTTCACCAGGCTATGAAGACGTGGAGAACATTTCTTAGTTACTGGATACCCACTGACCAAATGTTTTCAAAGTGCCAATAAATCAATATTGTTGTTGTTAGTACAGTAAAATTAATACTGAGAAACAATTCAGGTTTAAACAGATTCTGTGTGGTTCCAGCAATTTGTAGCACTACGTAGATCAACTAAGCCAATGAAGCTGCAACTAGTGAGCTCTGTGGTGGTCTTTTTTAATGACGCCATCTATGCCTCAATGAGTTTTTAGGGCAGTATTGCATTTCCTTGTTTTAAACTGTGATTCAGAATGTCATGGTTATTGCACAAAAAAGAATAATCTTAATTTTGATCACTTGATAGTACTCTGGAATATAAGTCTGGACAAATAAAATATTTTGGCTGCCCGAAATTGTAATAGTCTTGTCCATGTCGTCACACAAAACCTCCCCTCGAACAGCTGCTCACATTCAAACAACATTCCTTTCTCGCCAATACTGAAGAAAACAGAATCTACTGTTCCTATAGCTATCAGCGAACAGAAGAAAGAAAACAAGCCCTTATTTTGGAAATTCCATTTTGGCATTTTTATTAATGGTGTAATAATAATAATAATAATAATAATAATAATAATAATAATAATATAATATACCATTTTACATCGTTTCAATGGTTAACAAAATTTACATATTTACAATTTCTTAATAAATGAATTAAAAAAAATAGGCGAGAAATAAAATAATAATAATATATATATATATATATCACAGTTGTTATCAAAATAGGAAACCAGATAAGTCCGAATCTTTCCTTTTTAGCCTAGTCCAAATCGCTTACTATTTTAAGGTTTTTGTAACGACACTTTTTGGTATCCCTTAACACTTCCCGACAATGCCGTCTTCATGCCAAAATCTGTAGGGATGAATCCAGTCTATTTTGACCAGTTTTTTTACAAAGAAATTAGTAGAAAGTTTTAAAGTTGCAGTGCATAACACAAGTTTATGAACTGCATGAGGTCCAGACGATCCAAAGTCAAGCACATGATCAATCGCCTTGCAAAAGTAATATTGCTCTTATTTTCCCTCCCAGACTACAAGGATAAGTGAAACAAACACGTACAAAAACGGGAATAATGTAATTGATATAGAAGCTGACCTTAAGTTTATTATTTATTTAAATACAACTAAAACTTAAACGGATTGTTTTTAAACTATTTAAAGTACAACTTTAATGAGTGAAACACAATGTCGTATTTCTAAATCGTTAACTTCTAGAACGCAAAATTGGTATCTAAGATCATAACTGAAATGAAAAGTTAATCACTTGGCTTGATAAACCACACTGCTCACCTCATGCATCAGAACCTGCAGTTACTACTCAAAATTAACATTTTGAAAACAAAACTGCCTAATCGAATTAGCACCTGCCCGCGATTAGACTTCTGAGACGGCTACAAGAAGTCACGAAAGCAGGTTCAGCTTTCATAATTCTATCCAAGACGATTTCTAGAAACTATTCACTAGTTACATTCTTTTTAACCGCAGTCCTTAACTTATTGAAATATTTTTCAATCTATTTTTCAGCTACGTAACTATGATACCAGGTTTAGATGAATATTCAGGAATTCGAACATTTAGAGTTTTAAGGGCGTTACGTACAATATCAGCTGTAAAAGGTAAAATTTCGTTTACTCGTTTGTTTCTATATTGTTTAACTATAATTATTATTTATAAAATAGAGGCAACAAGTGGATGTAAATTGGATCAGTATTTTGAATGCTGTGCTTCTTCACTTAAGGTACCTCTGCCAAAAGGAGAAAAACTATCTTTGGTTCTAGTTTATCTTTTCAGTGGCACTGGATGTTGAAGTTTTTACTTTGAGGGCAAGAATCTCATTGAATTCCCGTGAATTCCATGACCTGCATCCCTTTCGTTTGGGAAGACTAAAAAGAAATCAGTGTTTGATCGTGATAAATCTTCCCATTTCTTTTGCTGCTCTAGAAATTTAAGTCTTTCTTCTTTGGGTAAACGTTTATACAATCCCTGTTGATCTCCCTAAGACACCTCCTCTGAAACATCGCAAAAAAGGAAGGCTTTGATCTTGGTAAATATTCCCCAGGTTCTACTTGGAATTCCAAATCTTTATCGTTGGGGCAAAGTTTTTAACTAATCCTTGTGGATTTTCCTTGAATACATCCCCCTATAAAATTCCAGGCTAAAAAGAAAGTCTTTGATTGTTGTTATTTTTTCCTCGCTGAAATTTCAAGTCACTTTCCTTTGTGGAAAGATTCCCTGTTGAATTGATTATAATACACATTACGAGACTTTAAAGTCTTATTAATAATGATGGTGTCTTTACGTTGTTATCAACAGGTTTAAAAGCCATGGTGAATACTCTTCTCAAGTCTATCAGAATGCTTTCTGATGTACTCATTCTTACTACGTTCTTCCTTTGCGTATTTGCTCTTATTGGCCTGCAGCTGTTCGTGGGAATAATGTCGCAGAAATGTGTCCATACTTCAATTATACCAAAGAATATATCGCATGAGGAATGGATGAAACACATACAGAACAAATGTAAGTTCTAGAAACTGTTAAGAAAAGATATCACGTAGCAAGTCAATTCTTGTTTAGATCTTTCGTTTTGATCGCGCGGTGACCCTTTGTGTTACGGTTATTGTTTGCAATTGAAATATGATAAAACGCGCCCGTCAGTTTTGTCTCTTTTTACTACAGTTGTTGTAGGAGTAAGCTGGTGCTCTGTGCTGGCCGAAGTTTAGCCACGAAGGCTTTGCCGAGGCCAGGACAAAGGCCAACAAAACTAATAAAGAAATTAAATCAAAGAAGTTGTTGTCTATTGTTGTTAATAGATATCTGAACAGAAATAACTAGAATGCTGCTGAAAAAAAAATAAAACAGTTACTGTTCATCAATAGGATACCTAATTTGCGTCCAATTCTACAACTGCTTTCGGCTCCTTTAAATCCTTTACTCGAATTGAAGAATAATACAGGTGGAGCCGCCCACTAAGTGAGCACAGTAACTGAACAACATTAGTAAAGTAAGGAAAACCAACAGATAAAAGCGTAGAAACCAGTATTCGCGGCACACGCCACACAACAAAAAAACAACAAGCTCGCGCGTGTAAAACAAATTTAAAATCAATTAGAACGCGCATCACTAAACAAAAACACATATATAAATATAACATTTAAAAGAAAAGGATACAATGTATCAATAACTTCAGCCAAGCATCTCAGGCTGACCGTTAGTTATTGTAGATTTGAGAAGTATTTCTTGCCACAAACGTGACTTCATTTTACTACGGCTGCAAAAACGTAGAACTACTAGAGCGCATGTGCTGTACATGTGCTTCACTTCCGTTATATACGCTTTTAGTATAAACCTACTAACGGTCTAACATGCATCCTGCATTCTGATTGGTTACTCTACTAGAGGTCTATTTGTGATAGCCTACTAGTAGAGAAAAAATGGTGGATCAAAATAGTAATGAGCCCTGTTTTGCTATAATATCAGAGGATTTTATCGATCGATATTTTAATTTGTTCATCCTTTTTGACTGATTAGTAGTTTATACTAAAACAATTAGACCTCTAGGCCTCGTGGACAATGAGTTTGAATAGCCCGTTCGGCCTACGGTCTCATAGTCCATTCGTATTGCCTCGTAGTCCATTCGTCCTCGAGGTCTGATTGTTAAATATACATAAGTATACAAAGTGCCCTCCCGGTTACCACCATAATGGCATTATAGCAGCTCATGAACTTGGGCACACGATGTACGATTACACATTGTGTAGGATTGCATTGTGGAGTCACCAGAGTGCTCAAACTGTGAGCAGTGAGCAACACACACTGAAATAGTGAACTCTTCACTAGGAAACTATCTATCCAATCCTTAGAGTGTTTAAAAGCATGCACTCGAGCATAATATACCTGAGTATACAATTGATAACTTTTACATCATAGTCACTATATCAAGTTTTAATCTACACTTGATTTTATTCAAAAAAGTTAAATATAATGCTATATTACTAACTTTGTCCCTCATAAACCAGATGTATTAGCTGAATTTGTTAATTACCTTGCACCTTGGATGTACACATTTCTTTCAGTTCTCATGCACATTATTTACAGACAATTGTTTTGCTTTTCCACAAATCCTTGCTACACTTAAGTTTGAAAGGTAAATTTAAACTTGTGACCTACAGATTTTATAAATTAATGTTAAAAACAAAATTCAGGCTGAAACAGAACATCAAGCAAACTCTTTTAACATCATAGGTGAATGTTAACTTAAAAAGTGTACTGTAGAATAAAATTAATAAGAATGGTATTATCCTGACTTGTGATAATTACGCCAAGCTCTACATGTGATATTAGAGTCATGAAATCATCTAAGATTAAGCAATTTTTTTCAAAATTGTTTCAATTGATAATCTAAAAATTTAAATGTTATGATTTGTAGCATAATAAAATCATATTCATTTGTTAATTTATTGTCTCTACAGAGCTTTAATCCTGAAGATGTGGACTTTTATCTTCCCCAGTTACTGTAAGTTTTTTGTTTAATTATTTAAAGTTTTTTTTAATAAGGGAATAAAACAACATCACTCATGTTTCCAGACAGTAATTGAAAACTCTTTGACGTAGGAGAACATAAATAAAGTGTAGAAGGAAAACGAGGCAAAGCTGAGCCTTTTTTCGAGTGTTCTGCACTTCATAGTGCTTTCTGTTATTGTCTAGAATCACAAGCAATTCTGTTTTATTTTTTTTACAAAATAACTTCACTTCCATCCTTTTGAAAAACGTCTCTTGCATTGCATGACATCATCACATGATTTTTGTTCAGTTTTATAAAATGGAATTAAGCCAATCAGAGCTTAAGTTATTTCGGGCTTATTTTCTAATGTCCATTATAACTTCATAATGGGTTTGTCATCATTATCATCATTCTGGTTTAATGTTCACAATTTCCCATCAAGGATAGGGTTGAACGGGTGATGACTGCGCTCCATTGTCCATTGATCCTGCATCACATGATCCTCCACTCCCAACAAGTTCATATCCTCCATCACACAATCACTCCACCTTTTCTTAGTCCTTCCTGCTGGCTGTCACCCATAACTCTCACCTCCCGTACCTCACCCAACACCCCCCCTCTGCCCTTCACATGTCCAAACCATCTCAGTCTTCTTTGCCTCATCTTAAAATTAACAGAAAGGTCTTCTACTCCACACATTTCTGCCACCTCACTGCTAGACCTCCCGTCTTGCCACCTAACTCCTCCCATGTATCTCAGCATCCTGCAATCACATCTGGGTAGAACATCTATCAGTCTGCTTGTCAATGCCCATGTTTCTGCTCCATAATTGGTTTGTATATTAACATACAGTTTACAATTTAACAGTTGAAAATAAGAACTTATATGGTTACTTTATGTAACATTTTACACATTATTTTATAAATCCCTGTAGCTCATCAGAAATTGTCAAAAAGTAAATGTGGTAAATTTTAGAACATGACAAAATAATGTTTGATCAGATATATAAAATCTACCTCGAAAATATGTATGCTGTCTATTTACAACCTTTATTCTTTTGTTGTGGTGTCAAATGATTATAATTATCCAACTTCTTTTGGAATTGATTCAAAGTAGGGTTGTAAATAAAATTTCAAGTTAGCAGAGATATCCTGAAAGTGGTTGGCATGTTTTATATTATTTATTTTTTTCTTAAAGCAAATTAGCATATTTGTAATGACCACTGTTTTTTTCCATTTATCTCCACCATTATCCACTCCCAGGCAGTGAAAATGTTCCAATTGCCATTGATGTCACCAGTGCTTATTGACACCCCTGTAAATTAAGATGTTCTTGAAGTTGACCTTAAATCATTTAATAAGTTTTTAAATTCAATTCATCTTTTATTCTATCTGAAATTTATTGTAGATAGCTTTCAGATAGAAAAATGTTGCAGCTAATTACTGGGAAAGAGATTTGTCATGTGAGATATAATTACATTATAGTGATGTTCGACTAAATATGTGAAACTCAGAGTAGCAACTGCAATAAAATAATTTGTTTAATTTATTTGTAACCCACTCTACTGGTATTGAGCACTGTTTCCCTTCATGCCAACATCGCAACCTTTTTGGTCATTAATTTTGGCATGTAATAAATTATATTATATGATATTAAGTAAGGGTAGCCTGACTATATCAAAAGAACAATCATTCATTTATTGCCCCATTTGACACTAAGCTAAATCCCTTTTCAGTTTAGTGGCCCAATCATGTAGCCAGAATTTTATGGTGTTTTTACATAGTGTTAAGCAGATGAAAGTCCCTTGACTCCCTTTTTGTCAGTTCTTTGACTCATCACAGGTTAGCTCCCAGTAGATGCTGCAACAGTACTGTACTGTAAGTATGTAGAATGCTGAGTCAGTATGGCTGAAAAGAAGGTCACTCAAGCATTCAAATTGTGGTAGAACAGGAAGAAGTTCAAAAGTTCTCAGGGCCTTGTGTTTCAGATGCATGGGCCTTATCAACTGTGCAATCCATGCTGCTTTTGAGCCAAGTGAGGCTAATTTGAATGCAGACAAAAGAATACTGAAATGACCCCCATTATGTTTATAAAAAAGGTAAAAACTTATTAAAAAACTATTTATATTTAAAATCTAACGTTTTCGAGCATTATCTCATCTTCAGGATAGAATAGCTAAAAAGAAAATGCTGCAGATTATATTGTGTTTTCAAACAATTGTTTGATGCCCACGGGAAACAAAGACAGAGTAAAAGATCTTACTTGTTTGTTGAGATTAGGGCATAGTTTTGTAATTAAAAGAGCTTCAACAATATGGCGTAAAGTCCAGGATTGAACAGAGACAATAACTTTCCATGTGAAGAAATGATCTTCATGTGAATAAAGATGTCTGGCTGGTTCTGAGAGTTTAGAAGTATCTAGATGTTCATCAATGCAGGACTGCAAATTGTGACGAATTTCACATCAAGATCATTTCTTCACATGGAAAGCTATTGTCTCTGTTCAATCCTGGACTTTACACCGTATTGTTGAAGCTTTTTCAATTGCAAAACTACGCCCTAATCTCAACAAACAAGTAAAATCTTTTACTCTTTCTCTGTTTCCCATGGGCATCAAATAATTGTTTGAAAACACAATATAAACTGCAGCGTTTTCTTTTTAGCTATTTTATCCTGAAGATGAGCTAATGCTCGAAAACGTTAGATTTTAATTATAAATATATTTTTAATAAGTTTTTACCTTTTTTATAGACATTTTTATTCTGGCGAATTGTGTCAAATCAAGACCCCCATTATGAATCATATAATTATAATCTATAGAAGAAGAATAGTTGAGGTTTTTTAAGAGTAATTAATAAGTTTTCTCTTTGCAAATTATATTCTAAACAAAATTAACATGTTTCGTTAATAAGGGATTTTGTATTTGTATAAACTGTGATGGGATCATGTCTGTCAGGCTTTACTGTACTGTGTGTATAAGTTGCTAGATCCAACTAGAGACGATCAAAATAAAATAGGCCAGGTGCACATCTAGGTAAAGATGATTATAAAAGTAGCCAAGAATATTCTGCTGTCATTGTACATATTATGTACAATATGCATAATCATTAACAGGAATGTTTTGTATTGTCTTTAGTAATATGTACATTCACATGGATGATGTTTCAGATGCATTGAACAAGTATCTAGTTGAGAGATGCAAAACAAGTTTTTCTTTTGCACTGCAGGTACTTTGATACTTAACTAATGTTTGTTTACTAATTCTTTACCTGCTAATGACAGTACTCTTCATGCTTATTGTGTGAATATCATGTCTTTGAATAAAAAACTTTGATGTTGTAGTCACTCATACCTACAGATGGATTTCCCATGTTTGATTGACAGTTAATAATTTTAGCTTTTGTAGCCTTGCTTAACACACTTTTGAACAATAATTTTATGTAAACTCAGACAAATAAGAAATGAAAACACCATGTAAAAAGAGTACTAAATATTTCAATGATACTCTTCTCATAATCTCAAATCCAGAATTTGTGAGTACTTCTGCATGTTTTAAAGTAAAGTCACCAACCGCAAGAGTGTGTGTTTTTTTGAGTGCATTAAAAATAAATGTAACTGATTGGGAAGGGGAGATGATGAGATGAAGATGATGATGAAATGCACGAGACTCGTATTTATTATAATATTAAAGTTGTGAAGATATTGTTTTGGTTTGTCTGTTCAGCATTCATATTAATGATGATTTTATCATACAAAGAACAGGATAATTTATTAGGCAACGTTTTGGGAGATACTTCTCTCAGAGATCTTATTAACTGTGCCAACCTCACGTAAATTTAAGCCTTTATTAAGGGAACAGTTTATTATTTGACTTCTTGTTTGTACGTTAACAACTGTTTTTACACAGGACTAACTTCAATCGCTCTAGCACGGTGCTAGAAAAATCACCATCCTATCCAACCTTTAAA
>JAOBBB020166795.1:0-12272 GCA_025331005.2 Zoanthus gigantus
AGCATTTAGTGGCATTAAAATGTTACTTGTCATATGTTAGGTAATTTTTGTAGAAACCATAGGGAGCCACCTTAATTCAAAATCATTTCCTGATTTTATGATGTGACAAAGTGATTTGCGATCAAAAGTTCATAGTTTTTCTTTATTTTCTTCACTTACCTCATATTGTACTGGTTCGTTGGTTGTGCTGGACGTTTCGGCAACAGTATAGTGCCCTCCTTATGCAGGTTTGCATAATACGCATTTCCTATTGACAAATCGATAATCATTTCAACAATGAATAATAAATTATTCTTAATTTAATAACTTGAAACTTACTCGTGTGGGAAGCAAAAAAAAGAAAAACCAACCATCAAAACTCACTGCTTACTATTGCAAAGTTTTACAAGAGATCTTAAACGGACAAAAGTCTGCTCTAGCGAGCGAAATCCCACCGAACATGATTGGTTCTCACCTTAACTGGCAATTGTCGTCAACTTAACTAACAATTGTCAACTTAACTAACAATTGTCAACTTAACTAACAATTGTCAACTTTACTAACAATTGTCAACTTAACTAACAATTGTCAACTTAATTAACAATTGTCAACTTAACTAGCATATGTCAACTTAACTGGCAGTTGTCAACTGGCCATTGTCAACTTAACTGGCAGTTGTCAACTGGCCATTGTCAACTTAACTGGCAGTTGTCAACTTAACTGGCAATCGTGAACTTAACTAGCATCTTTCTTGTCAACTTAACTGGCAGTAAATTTTCTTGTGTTCCTGTGCCGTCCAGGGTTCCGTATAAAATGGTAATGATGGTGAGCCCAATTAGTAGACCTTTGGCTAGCCAGAAATGATTGACACCTAAATAGTCATTCGTATCTGTCGTATGAAAAAATTTTCTTCAACAGATACAACAATATGGAAACCTCACATACAACCTCCCAAGCCGACAGATACAACTTGTTGTGGGAGATAGAATCGATTCTATATCCTACGACAGATACAACAGGAAATGGGAGTGAAACAACAGTATTTTTTAATGGGAACCAGCGGAAGCAACTCAAACGACAAATACAACAAGGCAATGTTGATAGACCCAGTCCTCCTCGGCTGTTATTGCAGCAGAAGCGACAGATACAACTATATGGAAACCCAAGATACACAGCTGTTGTATGAGCAGCATCGAGTTGTTGCAGGGGGTTAGTTTCATACGACAGACACGACAGATGGGACAGAAACAAGTATATGGAAACCAGGCTTTACGTATGACTTCGGAGCACAACACGACAGTAAATTTGAACAAGCTGGAATTCGGTTTTTAATGTGAAAGGAAAACTGGAGACCCGGAGAAAAACCCTCGGTGTCGGACTGTGATGAAAAATAACCGCTCGTGTGCACCCAAGACTCCAGCCTATGCTCATAGTGGTTTTCCACGAAAGACGGGTCTCTGGTAGCAGATATCAACGGTGGGAGCCGGACGCTCCGCCTTTCTGACACTAAAGGTCTTTCTGTTCACTATTAGGGACCTTAAGCAACGAGGACGGCGACGCCGACGACGATGGCAAAGAACAATAGTAAATACAATAACTGTAGATTGGAATGTATCGAGCTGAGCACCTGCACGTAGTTGTCGCTAAAATTACAACGTGGAAAGACCTTTTTTAGAGTTGTCGGGACTACGAGGACGTAACAGCAAAAATTTTCTCAGTATTTGTTTAGCTTCATGGAGAAACATTTAATCGTTTTTCTATTCACAAAGTTTAAAGAAAAGAAGCAAAACTCAAATGACCCGCACAAAGAAGTAAAGAGCGAACCAGAAATTTAATTTTTCTGAGCCGTCGTCGTTCACGTTCCCGTCATCGTTGCTTAAGGTCCCTATTAGTAAAGCCGGACCGGCGGTTTAACTTATTGATCCTATTGTTTCTCCTCTTTATTTTCATTCTAAATTCAATCTTTTTTAAAAAAAGCAATACAATATTGTTACTGATATTTGTCAAAAACAATACAAAAATTGTTTTCCCGGCGGAAAGGCAAGTTACTACAATTTTTAGTAAAGTAAGAGAAAACACGTGCCCGCCGTGTAGATGAATTAAACATAGCACAGATTTTATATCGTTCTAAGGTCGTGGAGAATAAAACTATTTCAAACTCGCGCGGTTGAAAGCACCATGACATGAACCCTAACCTGAAACGTGCCTTCACATTTGGATTTGGTCACGTTCATCGAACTTAACAATAATTCCAAATGTGTGTAGTAATTCCCGAAGGGGGTAGGCTGGGGTTTCTAGTGCTTCCAAGTAAAAACGTGACACAGACAAGTTCTTTTAAATTTAATTGGATTAAATCTTCGCGTTATCTTAACTTGTTATCATCGCATGTAAAAGCCACCTTCTTTAAAACGTGAAAATAACATTAACATATTAGTTACTTTTTCGCTTTGACAGCTGTAATTTTTCATTAATTATTTCTGTTCATCGAAGTATTGCATAAAATACCACATGAACCGTTGGAGATTCTAACTCATTTTATCTGCCTTGTTGAACATTTTTGACTCAAGAAACAATCATTTCAACATCCCAGGGCACCCATTTAACATTTCATTTATTTCTGTTCATAAAACCTTTTCAAAAACACAAATACAGGCCTGGGTTACCCCTAAACTAACACATTCAACACTTATTTGTCTCCATTTTGGGACCCGCTTGGGCAAATCTTCGTTATTGAGATCCTGAATGTCGCATTTGTTCTCCTCAAATGGTTTTTCATCCTGCTTGTTGAAGAAGAGGGTTTTGTCTGTCTTAGTAATCTCGAGGGGTTTTGTCTCAACTGTTAATAGTTCAGCAAAACATTTCTTTACAAGATATAATGAATCTCGACTACATAGCATCACAACTTTTCCTCCTGGTTTTAAAACATTGTCCCATGACACAAATAACCTCGGATACAAGACATGTGCTTCTTCTTTACGACCAAATTTTTTCCCAAATGGAATATCGCAGATAATTTTGTCGACCTTTGAGTGCAGAAATTCTAAGCTGGTTGCATCTCCTTCGATCAGCTGTATTTCAGTTTTAAATGCGAAAGGCCACGACTTCATTGATTGAATATTTTCCTATAAAATTAAAAGCGGATTAAAAATTAGCTATAAAAACCGTTGGGTTTCTAACCTGAATACTCCAAGCTGAAACAAAATGTTATATATATAATTACTAACATGGAGATATAAAATTATTAGATAAAACTGAAGAGCCTTATTTGATTTATTTGGCCTTTAGTTTAAACCATCTCAAAAACTATCAAGAACAGAACGGCCGCAATAGATCAGTTGAATGATCTGGTTGGAAACATAATTACAAGGAGGCCCAATTAAGGGTTATGGGATATCGGGATATTAAGGTAAAAAATTATAGGGATATAGGATATTTGGGTAAAAATGTAAAGGAGTACGGGATATTCAGAATACAGATTTCAGGATATAGAACATCAAATTTGTATGTACAAAGTAGTGGAATTATTGGGATACAGGATATTTGGATACCCATACCCCCCACCCCCCACCCCACCTTTAATTTTTCGTCCTAACGGAGCCTCATGAAGTTCTTTCAGCCACTACAAGTTTATTACTTAGTCCAAGTTGGTAACTGAAATAAAAATCTATGCAATAAAAAACAAATAACTCTGATGTTTGTTGATTGGGTATAATTAGGCCTTGTCAGCGGTACATACTGTAGTTATCTAATCTCCCATCTCTCAATCTCATGGTTAGAGCTAACTAGTCATGGAGGAAAGATGCTCTTGATATGGCTCCGAGAAATTACTTATTGCTGCTCTGGCACTTTGTTGATGCTCTATCAAATATCGTAAGAATGAACTTAGTGCTGATTTCCAAATGATTGGGCTATTTTCAACCTTCTGTCCAAAACATTTCTGTAGCGCACGTCTACAACTATAATTTTATGTACAATCGTGGTAATTCATATCTGAAATCACAAGTTTTGTACACGGCAAATGGGACCAGTTCATTCCAATTTGATCGAATCACTTTATGTGGCAACGTAGCTAATAATCAGGTTCAAAGTTCTCACATAGTAAATAATTACTACTTGTTAAAAGTACCAATGAAACAATTTTATTTAGTTTTCAACTACAATAAAAGGAGCTTTTTAGGTGCTCGTGGCTACTACAAGCGAACATAGAATGAAAGACGATAATGATTTTATTGTTAGTTTAAGTGGAAAAAAGGACTTAAATAGCATACAAATAAACGAAAGAAAAAGAAACTGGCAAGTAACAAACAAAATCTTGTCACAAACAGGAACTTTAATTAAATTGAAAATTTAATTGCCTGACGGTTTGTCAAATTATATTTACAACTTATATAATGATGTAAACAGTGCAATACTGGAACTGTTATTTTTTCTAAATTATTAACAAAAAACAATAAATTATAAGAACTAAAATGCCTGTTATAAAACTTACATTAACTTAAAGCTCAGTTAACGAGAACATTGAAAATGATCAATAGAATGCAAATTATAAATCGTTAAGTAATCAAATTGTTAATTGTCCATTTCATGACTACAGTGGGATGTTGTTTTGTTTTTGATTGGCCTGCCCAAATTTATTTGCCCAATTATTCTTTTGTTTTAAGTCAATCAGTTGCACTATCATGTGTAATGTTTTACGGTGATATCAAACTAAGTAAAATACAGTCTATAAAGCCAGCAAAGTCAACTTGTGCTGACATTTCCTGTAACTCTCAAAATTATTTGCGCCCTTTTTAGCTCATTCGTGTGCAAGCAGTGAATGAGTATCGTGGGGATGACATGTTGACAGAAGTGGTTGTAGACCAAAATTTGTGGACGGAAATTGTTGACCATAGACGGAAGTGAAAGTGTCCTATGTACAAGCATAGCTCCAAGATAGAACTTTTGTGTGCAAGGTTCTAGTTTGAGGCCCGTAATTTCCTTTTTTTCTTTTTTCTAACTTAAAATTGCCTACAATGCCTTTTTATACAAATATTTAATATTAAAACATTTGAAAAAAATTTATGATGTAATCATTAGACTGTTTAATATTATTGTCCATTACATGAATGAGCTGGCTCTAAGAGCCCTCTGATTCAGTAAGCTAAATCCTTTACACAGGGGTCTACAACGCCAGAAACCAAGCCAAAACAACACATAATGATGACAAAATACAACAAGTCAAGGATGTTGAGGTATTTCGTAATTTTTATTTCATTTTCAAAACGTTTCGAGCACAAACGTAAAATTCCATACATTTACTATATAAATCAAATGTAATATGTTAGTGTCACAAATATAGCTTGGTCTATCTGTGGCTAAAAGAAAAATATGAATAAAACAATGTAGCTGTAAATATAACAATAAAAGCTGATTGCCTATAGAAACTAAACCAACTCATGAGATTAAAGAAGCCAAATATTTAACCTTAGAATAAAGCTTGTTTTTAAAATTGCTACACTACTTACGGCAACGACCACATAAATTTCAATCATCCGTTTTAATAATAATACCCAGAAAATGTACTTACGATGTGAATTTCGCTGAATGCACAGAAGGCTAAAATGCTACAGTACTTAACATAATTGGTGAAAATTAAAATCATTTCTAAAAGGACGACTGAAAAGCAGACAAATTTTCAAGAAAGTGACAATTAATCAATCCAATTTTGATCCGGGTTTATCTCCATAAACAAGGGTGGTCGGATTTACCCCACTCTAACAGCAATCTCTCCATCTCACTCAATTCAAGGCATCCTCCTTCTCCAAACCAACACTCTTACTCTCCTTCTCCACTTGCGTCTTCCCTGTCTTTTTTGGTCGTCCTCGCTTTCCCTTGCCCTTCACCTTAAACTCCAACGCTATTCTTAAATCATCCCCATCATCCCTCTTCAGCACATGCTTGTACCATCTCACTCCATTCGCCTTTGCAATCTGAACCATAAACACAACACAACACAATCCCAGCGCAGACAACACATTTAAATTTAAATTTCGATTTTACCGACATGTTTCGGTAGAAATCTCTGCCTACCTCGGTGTTAATGTAAATGCTAAAAAACTTTCTGCCGAAACATGTCTGTAAAATCGAAATTTAAATTTAAATGTGTTGCCTCTTTCTTAAAAGTTACTTCTGTTTAAAAAGCATTTTCTTTTAGTTTGTGATTCTAGCTTGTATTTCTTCTTTTCAGTCGAAAATTCGAGTGTATGTTTTGTTTCGTTTGGAACCACTGATGCACCCGGCCTTTAATAACTGATTAGTTTGCTGTATCAATGCTAACAGAGAAAAACGAGGTCTTCAGCATATTGATTTTAGCCGATTGCTTACAGAAATTAAATACAGAGCGCATGAGAAGAATGAATCCAGCCAGATCAGATGTTTAAGCTTTGAATTTTTGTTCGTGACTATATGAAGAACTATCGGGCGGTGCTGCTACGAATGGTCACAAAAAGTCATTTTCTATCATGAACCTTGTCTCTTAATATGCATGGCTTCCTAGTTTTGATAGCTAACAGGAAAATTCAGTAATTTTTAACTGAGTTTCAAATAAAATTTTTAGTATGACAACGTAGGGTGATTACTGAATTTATTCTTTTTTCGTACCTCAATAGGTCGATAGCTAGCCGAGCACTTTTTACCGTCAACTTGACTTTAAGGCGCCGGCAGTTTCACAGTCTTTAAATTCATTTGCAATCCGTTTGATTGTAACTTACATCAAACGAGCCATTTATCAT
The DNA here is from genome assembly GCA_025331005.2 of Zoanthus gigantus. Classification (NCBI taxonomy): domain Eukaryota; kingdom Metazoa; phylum Cnidaria; class Anthozoa; order Zoantharia; family Zoanthidae; genus Zoanthus; species Zoanthus gigantus. Next base: position 6,750 of record JAOBBB020166795.1, read on the forward strand.
AAATAATTTCAACTTTTAAACCATATTTACTTGTTTTTCCACCTATAAACTACAAATGAAGCCGTTTCAGTGTTTGCGAGATCAGGATAACAGGTTATATAGAACTTCTCAGTTCTTATCATTGAAACAAAGATTCTCACTTGGAATTTTTTCTTTTAAATACGTAATGCTCATTAAAAACAATTTGAAAAACGTCATATGACTAAAACTTTGCTAAAGTTGAAGGGAAATGCAACTTTAGATATAGGACATCCTGAAATAACAAACAATTTACTAAGTTAACTTTTGATCGTTTAACCGACAGGCTGAAAAAGCGAAATATATTGATAAGTCCCGCTAATGTCATTCTCGTAAGTTTCTACATATTGTCATAGGAAATACCACTGGGGTAAAAAACCAGCGCTTGATGGCAATTTTCCACATAATGATGATTAGTTTTTCACATGGTTTTGCACTTAACGCTCTTGAAAAAGCATTGAAGATGGTCTTGAAAGATTGTTTTAACATTTTATCATTGCTGACGAAGATTCTTTTTTTTTGCCGAACAATCACTTGACTTTGAATGTGCTTCAAAGTATTATGATCCTGTGAGGATTACCGATTAGCATCACCATTAGTATTAGTTTCGACTCTTCAATCACATCCATTAATAATAAAAGGCGCTTTTTAAGCACTTGTGGCTACTACAAGTAGACTTGGAATGCGAAGAAATTTATAGTACATTTTCATAGGGTACTAAAGTGATGACGTCACAAAAATTTGATTTGTAAAATCACTAAACATTCAGAAAGAACAAGATGAAACATGCCTCCTTGTCGAAGTTTAGCATGTTTTAGAAGGATTTGTATGGAGTCATTAGAGCATAACTGTGGTAATATCTCACCTACAATTTGCACTAATATGCTGATTCTTGGCAAGGATACATTTTAAGTCTTGATCTCTCTGATGATCTCAACAAATCTCATCAGTTCACAAATTATAATTTTTGAGACGTCACACTTTACCACTCTATAGATAGTTGAGAAAACCATTTGAATGTAGTTGAGAATGTTTTATTTGTGCATTCTATCGATTACAAGCTAATTTTAGTAGGTTGTAACGTTGGCATTTAGTTTGTGAATGTTATCAAGATATTAAATATCAAGATTAAAAGATTGGAAGAAAATGTAAGCGCCAAATGTAATAAATGTATTATTTAATCGAAACTGCTATACTGCAAGTTTAAAAAATTTGCGGGCTTGCTGTGGTATTTGGTGACTTACCTAGGCTTCCTGTTGTGGTGTAACATAACCTTCTATCGACGCAGTAGCCACAAAAAGCGAAGAAACATTTACTTTAAATAAAAAATTTGAATTCAATCCTTAATACTATTTTTTTGGTGGCAGCACAAGTAATTGATGCAAGTAAACATGCCACTTCTACGCTATATACATTCCAAAACATTAAAATTGAGTTACAACAAAATTTTGATTTCATACCGTACATTAAATTGATAGCAATATACCAAAAATACAACTTAAAACCTAGTTTAGCCCAAAGCTATGAAAATGCTGCGGATATTTGTTTTAATATGCTTTTCGTATATAGAGGATATTACACGGTGGAGCGAAGATATGAAGTTTATCTTCGAGTGGAAAAAATATTTCACGAGTGAGCACACTGAACGAGCGCAATCTTTTTTCCACTAGAAGATAAACTTCATATTTTCAAACCAACATATAATTTTCTTTTTATTACATAGATATGAGTGTTTCGAAAGTAAAACAAACTGGACGAAAAACAAAGGAAAAACAAAGGAATGACGTCAGCGATATCTTCACTAGTGAGGATACGGAAAATATCTCACTCGTATCCCGGATGTAATTTCGTATGGAAAATACGAGTTGTCTATTTTTCGGTAAAACACTCATTTAGGAAACAAAACATGTTTTCCATGCCTTCATAGCTGGTGAAAACCAAGGTGAACGTTTGGGAGAATTCGAGAGCAGATCAGTGAAAACCCGAGACGTTTTCACCTGCTCGAGAATTCTCACAATTATTACCGAGGTTTTCAACAGGCAATGGACGCACGGACAGCATGTTTTACTTCTTTTATAAAATTATTATTTTCGTTGTTAACAAAGAAAAAGACGATATACGAAGCAGGTAATGCAAATTCTCACAACTAGGAGACAGTCAAACCACATTGCTCAAACCAATTTCGTGCTTCATAGCGCTATGAAAACACACTTGTAGACCAATCAAAACACGCGTACTATCGAAACTATTTTATAAATCTATGTAATAAAAAGACATACCTTTTCCGGGACCTCAAACGTGGACCATGCTTCAAAACTGGAAGGAATGCAGGATTTGTTGCTAACTTTCTCCGTCTTGCTTTGAGACTACAGAATCATTAAAATAGAAATCAGTAATAAGAGAGATCAAAATGGCACACCAAATACTTCTGGAATATCTTGACAAAAAAAAGTCAATATTATTAATATTTATTATTAGTATGCACTTCAGTCATATAAAAACTCAAAATTTGAGGACTTTTTGAATGCCGTAAAAACCTTTTTTTTCACGATCCCCCTGGCCTTGAACGGAAAACCCAAAAAACTGAAGTTATTTCAGGTTCTCCAGTTTCAATATGGACCCTGCAGGTCAACATTTTCGAAAACCATGATGCACCCAGGACTGGAAAAATGAGGTGAATGGCAGAAATTACTATGTTGACCTGACTGACCACCATGCTGACCTGACTGACAACTATGATGACCTGACTGACGTCTAGGCTGACCTGGTTGACTACTAGGCTGACCCGACTGACCACCATGCTGACCTGACTGACCACTATGATGACCTGACTGACCACTAGGCTGACCTGACTGACCACTAGGCTGACCTGGTTGACTACTAGGCTGACCTGACGGACCACCATGCTGACCTGACTGACCACTATGCTGACCTGACTGACCACCATGCTGACCTGACTGACCACCATGCTGACATTACTGACCACCATGCTGAACTGACTAACCACTACGCTGACCTGACCGATCTCTATGGTGACCTGACTGACCACCATTCTTACCTCACTTACCACTATGCTGACCTCTATGGTGACCTGACTGACTACATTGTTACTTGACTTACCACTATGCTGACCACTATATTGACCTGACTGACCACCATGCTGACCTGACTGCCAACTATGCTGACCTGACTCATCGTGATCATGTCAGGCTCTATAAACAACAACAGCTATAAAATCACAAAACCAAGGTTTCACCTCTTTCACTTCTTTTCCCTTGTCACCCTTTTTACTTTTCGGTGTCACTGTTTCTCCTGGTTTCCCACCGTCTTTCTGTAGCTTTTCAGCGGAAAAGATTGATACCTGTAATACGAAATGACACATGGTACTATAAACCCTTGTGGTGACCCTGGCTTAGCAAGCAAACCTAATACATTTACTCTAATTCATTATTAATTTCAGAAGGTAATAGCAGGTACATATTTGTAGAAGTACAGTACCATCAATTTTCATGAGTTGAACGGTACGGTTTTCTAAGTTAATTCATTAGTTAATTAATACGTCATGAATTAATACGTCATGAATTTTCACTATTTAAATTTTTTTCTATCTCGATAATTATCAAACAAGTTATACTAAGTTTTAATATAATTTAAAATTCTTAAAATTATACTGCCCCTGTGTTATTTATGCAGCAACTTTTCAAAAGACTTTGTGTTGTATATGTCAAATGTTGCTTTCCAGCTTTTATACACATCATCTTGCAATGCAGTCTGGGAAAGATATCAAGTGATGTGTCGAGTTGTGAAGCCCGGCCGGACCAACACTAAGGGTCATAATTGCGAGGTAGTACCTCTAAAATCTGCAAATAGTCAGGCTTTCACGTCTTCTCGAATAAGGATGTTAAATCGCAGGTCCTCGAGGATTTCTGAGTTTATGCGTCTCTGTCTGTCACATGCAAGGTCTCCGTCCACCTTAGCATGGTAAATATGTTGCCCCCCATAAGTAGGCCTATGGCCAACTAAAAGTGACTTGAAACCCAAATGAAGTCGAACTCTCATATTTGCAAATGCTTATGATAGTGTTGGGCAAATCTTTAAGTTCTTAATATTAATGGTATAAATTGTTTAAAAAAACTATAAAAGGCATCAGTTCTAAAAAACTATATTTTCGCATGCTTTTATTTTACATGAAGTTCCTCGAAAAGCAGATTGTTTTAAGGTTACCTTCTTAATAAGCTCTTGTTTAAAAGACGAAATATTTATCTACGTATTTAATTATATCCATTCTGAAATCATTAATTCCTGCAATTTGATTGGTTCCTGACATTATGAGTTCTGCATAAATCACACTATTTTGAGCTTGTAATCGCACTATTTTTATCAACCGATCATATAGCAGAAAAAGCTGAAATAGCCAATCAGAGTGCAGGAAAAAGTGATTGGAAAAATGTGACATGATAAGGAAATTTTTGATTTTTTATTGCTGGAATGAGAAAATTGTAGTACAATATCATTAAAAGTTGATATTTGTGACACATGTATTTGTCTGTTTCTTTGGCTTAAAAAAAAATTCAGAATGTATATAATTAATTGGTAATTGAATTGATTGGAGTGCAATTTTGATCTGAAATCATACTTGTGACTTCAATTTTGAAGTCACGCGTGTAATTTCTGACCAAATCGCACTGTACTCAGTTTAATTACCATTATTAACTATCTGTCTGTCCGTCCTCCGTATGTCTGTCTATCTATTCATCTATCTATGTATCCTATCTTATCTATCTATCTATCTCATTGGAATGAATAAGAACCAATAAGAGTATGGTTTACTGAGGCTATCTGGCTAGATTAGTTACCTTTTGCAATTTCCAGATCAGCCTGTATCTATCATTATAACTGCCCTCTAATTTATGTAAATTATAATTTTTTGCTGAGATACAAAATAATACTTTTCTTGTCTTGTAACCAAACTAAAGGTTTGATAAAGTACCTGCCATATTCTCTGAACAAAGGCATAGGCAAGAAGCACATAATCCTTGTAGTGAGGCGAAGAGCGACCAGCGATCTGAGCTAACATAATGTGGATACGAGTCAGCATCTCTAGTTGTCTTACATTCGTGATCTCATTTACTTTAATCTTTTCTTCTGATGGCCGCATGCCTATTACTGAGCTTTTCTTCATTGGTACATACTTTGACGCTTCGTGATCGCTGTCACTTTCATTTTCATCATTGTCTGGAAGTGAGACAATAATAATATCAATAACAATAGTATTAATAATAACAATAAAGGTAAAGGTTTCTTTATTTAACGTCGGTAGTTCCGTCATAGAACTGTTATCACCGGAAAAAAGAACGATTCAGCATTGTTTTTAACAGTGACTGTTTATATCGCACATCGACATGACTTTGATAATGCAATAATAATACAGTATCCGTCGGCTTTTTATACACCTTTGTCTCCAGGCGGGACATATGTTTCACGATTTCCACCCCCAGAAAGGGA
>JAOBBB020166885.1:0-12271 GCA_025331005.2 Zoanthus gigantus
TATGTATGGAAGTTTGAAAAAATGCTTATTGCTAAGTGTTGATTCGTTAGTTGTCGTAACTGGATTGTTAATAGAATACTTAGTGACCCTGGCATTGATAGTTTTTTCTATTAATCTAATATATATATTACCCACTTTTGTGCGGAGCATGAAAAACTGAACTTTTTACTTTTTCAAAAAAAAGTTAAGAGTTTCTTTTTCTGCGTTTTGTACAAAAGTGGGTAATCTTTTAAAGAGATAAATGAACCTTTTCAAAAACAACGACTATTGCATCACCCGCTCAAGTTTAGGACATTTGAAAAATTACGTAAAGAGAAAAACCACAGGAACGGAAGAAAAAACCGTTTTCCAATGTGTTTCAAGAGGAACATCATTTTCATTGCAAAACTTGAAAAAGCAAATCTGCTCTGTTCTGTCGTCTAATATACTGTAATCACTTCTACAATGATTTTTTAAAAACAGATCTACTGATAAACAGTAATATCATGTTTCTTAGCAGAACGGCTTCCAATGAATGAAACTCTTTAAAACTTATTCTAAATGATCAAACAAAACCTCACTTAGTGTACTATCGTTACACCACATGAAGAATGAACATTTCACTAGAAGATTTTTAAAATATCTCAATGTAAAATTTCCTTGCCTAAATCTGTTTCGTTCCGCTCTGGCTGTTTAATAGCGAAACATTTTCATACAGGAACAACGACCATTGCATCATCGGCCCAATTTTATGAGGTTTTAAAAATTTGGTAACGAGAAAAATGACAGGAACGGGGAAAAAAACGTTTTCCAATGAGTTTCAAGAGGAACAACATCATTTTCATTGCAATCTTGAAAAGCAAATCTGTTTTGCTCTGTCGTCTTACATTAGCATGTGTACATTGATTTTAAACAGATCTACCGATAAACAGTAATATGAAGGCAAAACGTTTTAGCACAACGGCTTCCAATGAATAAAACTCCTAAAACTTGTTCAAAATGATCAAACAAAACCTCATTTAGTGTACTAAGATCACACCAAATGGGGAATGAACATTTCAATAAGGTCTCTAAAATATTTCAATGTAAAATTTCTTTGCGCAAATCTGTTTCGTTCCACTCCAGATGGTTGTTAATCTGTAACAAATTTGTTAAAGTGGTTCAACGAAACATTTTCATAAATGAACAACGATCATTGCATCACCGATCCAAGTTTATGAAGTTTTAAAAATTAGGTGAAGAGAAAAACCACAGGAACGGAAAAAAAAACGTTTTCCAATGACTTGTAAGAGGAACAACATCATTTTCACTGCAAACTTGAAAAGCAAATTTGTTTTGTTCTGTCGTCTTTACATCAGCATGTGTACATTGATTTTAAACAGATCTACCGATAAACAGTGATATCATGTTAGCAGAACGTTTTAGCACAACGGCTTCCAATGAATAAAACTCTTAAAACTTATTCAAAATGATCAAACAAAACCTCATTTAGTGTAGTAAGATCACACCAAATGGGGAATGAACATTTAATCAAGACTTCTAAAATATTTCAATATAAAATTTCCTTGCCTAAATGCGATTCGTTCCGCTTTGGTTGTTAATGTGTAACATATTTGATAAAAACTCAGACTTAACGAAACATTTTCATACAAGAACATTGACCATTGCATAACCGGCCCAATTTTATGAACTTTTAAAAATTAGGTAAAGCAAAAACCACAGGAACGGAGAAAAATCCTTTACCAATGTGTTTCAAGAGGAACAACATCATTTTCATTGCAATCTTGAAAAGCAGATCTGTTCTGCTCTGTCGTCATCGTCTTGGATAAGCACGTGTACATTTTAAACAGATCTACCGATAAACTGCAGTAATATGGTAATACATGCTGGCAGAACGTTTTAACAAAGCGGCTTCTCCAATGAATAAAACTCTTAAAACTTATTCAAAATGATAAAACAAAACCTCACTTAGTGTACTATCATTACACCAAATGGGGAATGAACATTTCACCAAGATTTCTAAAATATCTCAATGTAAAATTTCCTTGCTTAAATATGTTTCGTTCCGCTCTGGTTGTTAATCTGTAACATATTTGATAAAAAGTAGTTCAACGAAACATTTTCATAAATGAACAACGTAAATTGCATCACCGGTCCAAGTTTATGAGGTTCAATTAAAAATTTGGTAAAGAGAAAAACCACAGGAACGGAAAAATAAAACGTTTTCCAATGTGTTTCAAGAGAAACAACATCATTTTCATTGCAAACTTGAAAAGCAAATCTGTTCTGCTCTGTCGTCTAATATACTGTAAGCATGTCTACATTGATTTTTTAAAAACAGATCTACCGATAAACAGTAATATCATGTTTCTTAGCAGAACGGCTTCCAATGAATAAAACTCTTAAAACTTATTCAAAATCGTCAAACAATACCTCACTTAGAGTACTATCATTACACCAAATGGGGAATGAACATTTCAACAAGATTTTTAAAATATCTCAATGCAAAATTTCCTTGCCTAAATCTCTGCAGGCTGTTTTAAATATGTAACATATGTGATAAAAAGTGGTTTAGCGAAACATTTTCATACAGGAACAACGACCATTGCATCATCTTCCTAATTTTATGAGGTTTTTAAAATTAGGTAAAGAGAACGAAAAAAAAAACGTTTTCCAATTAATTTCAAGAGGAACAACATCATTTTCATTGCAATCTTGAAAAGCAAATATGTTCTGTTCTGTCGTCTTACATCAGCATGTCTACATTGATTTTAAACAGATCTACCGATAAACAGTGATATCATGTTAGCAGAACGTTTTAGCACAACGGCTTCCAATGAATAAAACTCTTAAAACTTATTCAAAATGATCAAACAAAACCTCATTTAGTGTACTAAGATCACACTAAATTGGGAATGAATTAACATTTAAGCAAGATTTCTAAAATATCTCAATGTAAAATTTCTTTGCCTAAATCCGATTCGTTCCGCTTTGGTTGTTAATGTGTAACATATTTGATAAAAACTCAGTTAGCAGAACGTTTTAGCAAAATGGCTTCCAATGAATAAAGCTCTTAAAACCTATTCAAAAGAATGGAAGTCATTTCGCCTCATGGTTGTTTTACCCCGAGTCGTTTCGCCCCACATCCTAGGTCATTTCGCCCGATAGTCGTTTCGTCCCACATCCTAGGTCGTTTCGCCCCATGTGGAAATCGTTTCGCCCCATGTCGAAGTCGTTTCGCCCCAAATGTATAAATGGACATTTATTGCTCAAAAGAGCTGTTTTAAAATATTCTTTACTGATTTTCCAAACTTTTTTCACGCAGGTAAGGATCGCAGCGAGATGATTTCTTGTTTATATTGCGGGTCCGAGAAACGATGACAGCCGTAGTTATAACAATAAAAACTTACTTAGTATTTACTCAATAAAATGGAAAGTGAACTAAAGCTTAAACACTCAAAGAAAGGATAAAAACCCTTCAATGAGAAGCTTAACCTAAAACACGGATCGAAATCCTGTTTTAGTTTTATCTTATTAACATTTCTATAACATGAGGTCGACGACCTCGTAACTACCTCTGAGGAAAAGTAATTTAGCCGATCAAATTTGCATCTCGTAATTTAAAACAGTTGATCTAGTGAACAAGGCTGAAAAAATCTTTTATCGGCTGTAAAATTTTACTTACTGTCTCATTGATAGCTACTGGAACCAGCCTTGAGCTGATATGACTAAATGTTTGTACCTACTCGCCAACGTACGCATTCAATAGGTAAAGAAAAAACCACAGGAACGGAAAATCCGGTTTTCCAATGTGTTTCAAGAACAACATCATTTTCATTTCAATCCTGAAAAGCAAATCTGTACTTTTCTGTCGTCTTACATTAAAAGCATGTCGACATTGATTTTAAAGAGATCTACGTTTCAATGCTGTGTTTATAGAAATGATGTACTTTCTTTTTTCTCATTTAATATGAAAACGGCTGCTATATACAATGACATGGACATGGTCCAAGGTTTGATAGCGAATTTTACTTTAATACAGGTTGCCGCACCGAAGCAAAACGACGAGTGGCTTGCCGTCTATTTTAGGCAGAACTTTTATTTAGCGAAGCTAAAAATACAAGAGAACATGAAAAGAGAGGCAAAAGTTATATATTTAGAACAGCGAGAAGGTTCAGCGTATGCAAAAGTTTCCATTGAATAAATTTTCCTTAGAAACATCACAATGAAAATCCGTTACGGAAGAGCAGAATATATGGTCGAGGAGCCCCCACTGCAAGAAATACAAAAATTTTACAAAAAAGTAGAGAAGGTATAGTATCGTACTATTAACATTTAACTCTATTTCGTATCCATTGAAAGGCCAGGAGGGGCCGCATATTTCTCAAATATAATCTGTTATAATCAATCACGAAAACACATTTGTTAGTTGCAGTAAATGGCCTAAAGCTCATCTAAAACATGAACAGTTCCAGCTACTTTTAAAACACAAAAAGTACAGCAATTTTGTCCAAATGAAAAATCAACGTCTAATACTATCTTATACACACTAGCCTAAGCTATAAAGGATTCGAATTAGTTCTCGGTCAAGACTTCAAACTTTGAAAACTATTTTTTACCAATGATATCCTTTAAAGGTCTACAAAGAATGGGAAAACGGAAAATCACTGGAAGTGGAAGACCTAGATAGAGTCGTTTTTAAGGACAAGAGACTGAGTGTCGGAGTTAATATAACGCTTGGCGACTTCAAAACAACCCAGTCTTCTGTATTTGAATATGATTTGATGTCAACTATTTTTAAAGGGAGGTTTCAGACAGGATGGCTGAATCAGTGAATGATGAGGTAAATGTTTTAGTACGTTCAAGTGAAAATTTGCATCTCACTGCTAATTTCTAATAAATTCCCAACTCAATTGTATTTGTTTCTATTTACTGTCTCTGACTCGTACAAAAACTTTCTTGTCTACAGATAATCAATGCACTGATGAAGCACTTGGAAATGCACGCAAGAAATGAGGTTGGGTTGTTAAAATGTCTTTTTAACAGAGAAATTACTGTATACATTTCTCCCTCTAATTCATGCAGTTATGGATTCGAATTAAGTAGATTAACGCTACTTATAAATCAGTACCGGGAAAATATGGCTCTTGTTGAACCAAATTTTGCAGATACTATAAACGTTATCCATTTTAACAATTGAAGGGTCTAGTGCAAAAACAATGTAAGTGACTTTTGATGAAATTTTCAAATCTCCTTAGGTTATCCCTATTATCTCTTCATAATTGTTAGGAGAATTAAGCTATTCATACTAAGTCACGTTGCTTTTGCACTAGGCCCTTCAATTGAGCTATCATAAATAACTACCAACGATAATATATCCTAATAATAGGCATTTTTATTTTTGTACATAGTACTTTTTGTGTGACCTTTGTATCAATTTGCTTTAGGGGTTGAAGGTGCTAGTGACGAACTCTTTCTTCACTTTGCACATGAGGAGAAAAAAGAAGTGGACATGGATAAAAGAGGTGAGAAGTTCTTTACTGAATATATAATTTAACACTGAAGTCATTGAATACTTTAAAGCCGCGATGATGTATGCCACACAAAGTCAAAACTGTTCTTAGAATATAAATTCATGTAACACCTGAGATATCTGGCATTTCTTGTTTGTTGTAGATTGACGTGAACAACGCCGACATGTTACTCGTTCCAGTAAACAATCGGCAGTACCATTGGACTCTTGGGGTAACTGTGTAATTATATCAGTTAAGCTCTTTTATCGGTTTGCAAGACTTAGTCACTGATTGGGTTTACGGTTTTCACTTTGTGTCCATTTTTATACTTCAAGGGCTACTTACATTTCTTTTGTAATAGAAAACTTTTATTAGCTGTTATAAGATTTCTTTTTCAAAATCACCAACTTGCAGGTAATAAACTTCAGAAAAAAGGCAATTGAACATTACAATAGTGCTAGAGTTACAGAAAAAAGCGGCGAAGAGTTTTTTTTCTTTGCGCCAGGTAAAAAAGAGTTTTTTTTACCTTTTTAAACGATGTACCAGTACTTTGGTAAAAGTAATTTATCACAGAGAACTGTTTGAATAAACCTATATGTGTGTAATAGAAGTTAGATAGTAGCAACTGCACGCAAACGTATTTAGCCGTTGAATAGTTTTAAAAAACTAGGTTTTTATGAATGCCTGGATCAGAAAGTAGGTACAACGCCAGGAGCCCACCTGGCAACTCACAATTTTTCTATCGTTCTTCCTATAATTTGACCAACTAGGACGACGTTCTAACGGTCGACCTATCAGCTCAATAATAATGTTCATAAACTCTCTACCGACATTAAAGGTTGTGTCAGTGCATTAGCGTCAATACAATTATTCTTTCTATCCGTTAAATATTATTAGTATTTGTTTTCTGCTGTTATATTCACCCATTTTCTGAAAAATTTCAAAGTAAAAGTTGGGTCGCAATAATGCCGTGTACTTCTGATCAATATTTTACGTTAACAGGAATTTTCTAAGCGAGCTTAGAGACATATAAATTTAAAGGAATGGTATCGATAGCAAGGAAATGGATATGCCGCAACAAGAAGACAGCATGAGCTGTGGCGTTTTTACATTAAAGGTGGCTTTTTTTTCAAGTTCATAACAAAATATTTGAACTAAACTTTATAGCATTTAATTATGGTATTGATATAAAGCCAAAATAGAATTTTAAAAATTAATCAAAATGCGATTCCACCTCAGTTAAATCAAGCTTTTAATTGATTTTTATGGCTGTGTTAAATGTTCTCCTTATTATGCATAAAGAGTTTTGCGCTCTAGCGAACTCTTCGAATTTTTTTAGATTGTAAGATTTACTATTTGCATTGACATTTACAAAAGTAATTCCTGGTACTATAAAACCTTCAAATCTTCAAAAACGGGCAATCATTTTACTATAAGTAAAACAACATTTCCTTTTTACAAATAGAACAAATGAAAAGATTTTGCTATTAACTGATTTTTCAAATCAGAACTTGATTTTGAGCTTCTTGCTGACTTTTTACGATCCAATTCACACTAATGGTGGAATAAACACTATGAAGGCATATAAACACTATGAAGACAAAAAAATCCATTTTTCAACCAGTTAAATGTTCGAGTTCATCAATTTAAAGTAATTGTCGGAATTAAAAAGGAAACTTTTGCACTTCGTTTTTGAAAGTGTAACATAATTTTGTACCTTTATATTCCGACGTAACGCTCTTATTGTTAATTAACACTTACTTTTTTATCGCGTTTACTGCTTTTCTAGATGGCAGAATGTAAAGGTCTACCAAGGAACTTTACTCAGGTGATCAATTTCTAACATTTACATTCTTCAGTATTGGAAGCTAAGAACTTTAGACAACATGAAATTAGTTTAATGAATATGAGCAATTCTCTAAAAAGTCATAAACTCATCGCCAACTACGCAGGCATATTTCATTATTTAACCAGCTTACATGACCCGCCTTACGACTCTTGTCAAGGGACACTTGAGATACCGAATTGCAATTATTATCCTCGAGGATAGTGGCAAGCTGTATATATAGTCATTTTGTTCTGCACCAAAGGAACCAAGAAACAACACAGACCACCTAAGAGGTTTTTAAAAATCGAATGCACACTTTTTTTCAAAAGAATCATACTTTTTTCCCGAGCCAAGTGATTCTTAAAATTTTGATATAGTTGAGCCTTATAGTTATATATTTCTTAAATAATTCTCAAGTCCTCATTTTGTCGAAGCAGTGAAACCAGAGTGGTCGAGTGATCGAGCCTCAGTATGATTATTGAAAAATTATTAAAATTTCCGAAATCTAAGCCTCGTGATTCTTATATTATAAAAGAAATGTGTATTCGTGGATGTGTGACAATACCAAACATAATTATACGCAAAAGTGTTCCGTGAAAGGAGGTTTGAATATTAAAAACGCGCTAAGCTAGTAGTTGGTTTTACATGTAATGAACGAACAATCTTTTTTAGGAGATTTAGTTGAGCTTACTTAGCCTCAAATATCAGTAACAACCAGCATTTGTTATTCGGGCATTGTGTAAGACGCTCAGCAAATAATTCAATCCTAAATAAAAATGCAATTACGCCTCTTAAAAAGAGCTTGAAAAACGCTTTTTTTTTTCGTTCCTGTAGTTTTTCTTTTTAACTAATTTTTAAAATCGCATAAACCTGTGTCCGATGATGCAACGGTCGTTGTTCCTGTATAAAAATTTTTATCAAATGTTACAGATTAACAACCAAAGCGGAAAGAAACAGATTTAGGCAAGGAAATTTTACATTGAGATATTTTAGAAATCTTAGTGAAATGTTCATTCCCCATTTGGTGTGATCTTAGTACACTAAATGAGGTAAAGTTTGATCATTTTTAATAAGTTTTAAGAGTTTTATTCATTGGAAGCCATTCTGCTAAGAAACATATTACTGTTTATCGGTAGATCTGTTTAAAATCAATGTAGACATGCTTATATAAGACGACAGAACAGAACAGATTTGCTTTTCAAACTAACCCTTTATTACACTTTCAAGATTTCATTGTTTCCACCTTCTAACAAAAATCAGAAGAAAAACAGTGAATATTTATGTTGATTAATGACGTTTTTGTCAATATTCTTGGTAATTGTTGGATTTTGCGAAACCTCGTAAATTAGCTGCCATATTGGTGTACCAATATGGCAGCATCATACAATTTATTGTACACACAGTGCATATTTTAGTTGAAAATTATCTTATCTGGCTACATTTTGGTCAAGTTACGAAATTTTTAGTCCGCTTTCAGAAAAACAATCTCAATTCAGTTTCAATATTTAGGAAAACCTCTAAAATATAAGTTAATATTTGGGTGGAAACCATCTATATATTCTGGTATCATATCGTAACATGAGCCAGGATAAATATAAAAAGACGGATATCAATTTACAACAACAAAAGTTTGACAAATTTATTCTGACTTCTTTTCGGTATTCGAACTAGGCAGATGTGTTTCTGTTTGGCAGTTTTAACGGTAAATTATTCCAGAGGATGGAGTTTATAACGGCACTGTTTTCAAAAATTGCTTTTCTGCCATTGACCTTAATCAGTTTGCGATGCTATCTGTAACTAAAAATGACCTCCTGACACGTGTCAGTTTTGAACCTCTCACATTTAGTTTCATTAGAAACTTCATTTGAACCGGCGCTTGTACATTGCATGCATCGGTTATAGACTTTGTGTAAGTCCACAATTTTAAAAACCATACAGTAACAAAGAGTGAACGGATTATTCCATAAAAAGTTTTGAATTATAATAACTCCTTGCCTTTATAATCTGAGTAGGTTGCGTTTGAAAGCCCGGGAATCAGAGATGGCGGGAGAGTCAAAACACGTGAAACAAATCAATACGGCCTTACTGGTCAGCAAGCCCAGGCCAAATTCCCGTAAGTAAAACAAGTAACAGTTCAAAGATGATAGAAACACTGAGAAAGGCCAAACAAAAACTTTCCCAAGGTAAGGCAAAAAAGGTAAGGATTTTGTTATTCAAAATAATAGAGCAGACTTTTCTTATTCGCGCGCTGTCAGAGACCGTCCAAAATCGGGTTCAGTTTTTCGAGTGGGAATCGACGCGGCAAACATTTTTTTCTTAATTTAAAAGAAAAAAAAATTGAATGTTATTATTGGTTTATTGGAAGCAACCCGTAATCTTTGAATCTTTTTTTTTTAATCTGTTGCTTAAACCAGCATGGCAGTGCAAAGGGCAATGATCCGTAAATTGAACCGGAACGTTATTGCTGTAATTTGGCAGCTTTCGCGATAAATAATATTAAACCTGCACCAATGCTATGAATAATTTTTTAAAAAGTCTAAAATGCTTTTTGATACTAAAATCAAAAATCATTTCTATTCCGAACTGAAAATGCGTTTCACGGGCTATGCTCATGCCCTCATACACGGCCAAGGTCTCGAATTTTTCTTTGTAACTTGTTCGCAAAATATTTTTTGGTTTCGATGGATTTAAGAAAGGAACTGTCGTAGGATCATGTAACTTTCAATAATTATTGGGAGTCTGTTTTTATAACTGATTTAAGACTGTTAAAGTCGATTTCCAGACTTCTGCAGACGATGTGTCATCCAATGAAGATAACACGAAACATTGTTATTGGCTACTTCACGGAATAGTCCCATGTTCTATATTTATCCTGTAAAAATGCTTGAGTTGGATTAAAATACCAAACGATGGTTAGTTAAACAAGCACCAATGCTATGAATAGGTTAAAGTGTAAAATGCTTTTTGATACTAAAATCAAAAACATTTCTATTCCTAACTGAATGAGGAAACGAACACAGCTGAAATAAATTCAAATTTTTCTATGCTTTTCACGGGTTATGTTCATGCTCGCATACACAGCCGAGGTCGAGTCTCGAAGCAGTGAATGTTGCTTAAAATTTCTCTCTTAACTTGTTCGAAAAATATCTTTTGATTTCGATGGATTTAAGAAAGGAAATAGCGTAAAATATTGTAACTTTTAATAAGTATCGAGAGTCTGTTTTTTTAACTGATTTAAGACTGTTAAAGTCGATTTCCGGACTTCTGCAGACGATGTGTCATCAAATGAAGATAACACGAAACATTGTTATTGGCTGCTTCACGGAATAGTCCCAAGTTCTATATTTATCATGTAAATCAATTGGTTTAGCTTCGGAATGATCCCAAAGTGCTTGAGTGGTATTAAAATACTTAACGTTGGTTGGTTGAGCTCTGGAATAACTCCATGTTCTATTTATAAAAAACATTCAATTGGTTGTTTGATGGGATACTTCCATGACCCCTTCAACTTACAGTTTTAAATGAAAAAAATTACAGTTTTAAATGTAACAATGTTTTTGACAGCAAACAGTAGTTAAAAGTTTGCAAAGACTTATATTATTTTATCGTTTTAGTTATTAAAACTGCCTCACTATGACCCTTAAAATCTTTGTGACCAGGGGCAGTTTTAAGTTGCAGAAAGTGACCGTTTACCTGTTTATTTTCAACCGTTAGCCTGGGCTGCCCACATTCCAATCTGGTTGCTCTAAAAACTAACTCTGAGTACCTGAGTCCCTGATGAGTTAAAAATACCTTTTCATGGGAGTGTTTAATGTTCCAGTAAGGCTAATGGCACTGGCATTGTTGACTAAAATATCAATTTTTCCAAACTTCTTCACAGCCTCTTGTACAGCCTCCTTCACTTTCATTTCATCTCTAACATCCACAATGCATGGCAAGCACTGTCCACCAGCTTCTTCCACTGTGAGACACAAGCCAATCCAAGAAATAATAGTTTTAAGATATAACTACAGATCCATACAAAATACTACTTTTTCATTCTAGGTAGACTCTCTAAGACCTAAATTAGAGGTGCAAAAAAGACCTCAACTAATACACTGGTCAAGTGATTCTTTTGGAAATGATTTCAAGCCCAGGCTTCTTTTCAAATATATTTCACAATTACTCAACTTCAGTTTACTTTCTGTTTTTTTCAATTCAATCTTGAGTGCTAAAAATACTGATCTGAATGAATTTGCCATGTATAATGGCTGATGAATTTTTTTCCCAGAAGTATTTAAATTGGCCATACTTTGAACTGACTTTGCCTCATTTTACAATTTACTTGACGTTTGGGGGCATTTCTTTAATCTATATCTAAGTTTAACAAAATGGTCCTCTATCAATCTTATTTCAATCACTTTAATTTTGGTTTCAAAAAACTGCATTAAAAAGTGTTGTTACTTTTACTTGGAGTTAAATTTCTGCATTTTCTAGGTGTGTATAGTAACAGATTCTAAGTTTTATATATATTACTCATCTTAAAGGGGCAGATTTTCTTAATTGTCCAACATATTGAACTTAGGAAACCAGGCCAGTTTTTAGCAGCAATCATCCACTTATAGTCCAGTAAATCTTCCAAGTTTTTGTAATATACTTGATTATTTTTTTACCCATGCAGTTTCATTGTAGCTATTAACTTGAAATCACCGATATTCAGCATTTTGCCATAAGAATAGCTTCAGAGAATAAAACTCATGCGCCCCCTAAATGTCGAACTGAAGTTAAGCGTGGCATCTTGAGTATGGATGCCGGCCCGTAACCTGAACCGTCCTGTTGAGAAGGAGTCAAAGACTCTAGTCCAATGTTGTAACTTAACGCTTGCCCGCTTGCCTATCAGATTTTCTCGCCGTCGCTCGCTAGAACTGTTTGGCCCTGTTAGAAAAATATATACACGAAATAACCAGTTACT
>JAOBBB020166973.1:0-12270 GCA_025331005.2 Zoanthus gigantus
CCCCATCATTAAAATATGCAAGATGGGCCACTGGGGCTTATGCCTAACTTGCAGAGCCAAAAAAGAACAAGGGAGTGCACTAACCATACATTGAGTGGACTTACACTGTATCATGTCTTATTATTCAAAATAGAAACAAAACTTAAAAATATCACCACTCTGGTGAAAACAAAGTATGGTATGTATGCAATGTTCCTTCCAGGGGGATAATGTGGACAACTAAAAACATTGTCACAGGTCCCACAACAAATAAAATTATTGGGGTTGAGAGTGCACCCCCTATCCACAACTTCTGGAGAGATTCCAATCCTCCCGATTTTTTCGGGAGTCACCCAATTTTTGGTGCAGTCTCCCTATCTCTCCCTATTTTAAAAATCTCCTGATTTTTTGTACAATTTGACAATCGAGGGAAAATATTTTTTTAAAAAGTTGCTTTTGAGTGATAAATACAGTAAATGACTCAATATAGTATATTAAAAGAAAATGACCTCAACTTTTTTCCAAAGTGTGTTTTTTTGACTGAGAGGATGACAACATTACTGGTAGTGGCAAACAAGTAAATTAAAGAAGAAGATTAAGAAACATAAAACAAATTACAGTAAGGAATGGCAAGCGAAATTTCCATTTGTCAGGGCTTGCCGTCGTAATGTCAAAGATCATTTCGAATGGCCAAATTTTCAAAAGTTTGTAGGGGAGAGGGATGGGGAATGCCATGGGAAAAATCTCCCTATTTTTAAGCTCCAGGGGTTGGAATTTCTACTTCTGCTCCCCCATAATTTATGTGGTTGCATCAACCATTTCATACTTGGTTTCTATTACTATAAAATTCATACTGTATTTCCAACTAGGAATTTGGGTGTCATATAAAAATGAGAGAACAAACTACAAATAGTTAAATCAAGTATACAGCACACACATGCTACTAGCTAAATTGAAACCACAAATATGCATGGGCACTTCATCAAGACTGTGCTGGTAGCAAGCATTATCCCTTAAATCCACCATTTAAACAAACACAAGCCTGGATGTTAGCAGCCAATATTTGCTTCAAAGGGATAGATTTAAAGGGTAATGCTCACTACCATTGAAACAGCCATGGTGCCCATATTGGTAGTTTGATAACAAAAAAGAAACCGGCAAGTTGAACATTAAAATAATTTGGCAAGGGAATTCAGAAATAAGCACTTTTTGAATTATCACCTATCCAATTGCAAAATAAGAGAATATCATGATTAGGGGCTGAGTTTTTCTAACGAGATCCTGGCGATTACATGGAAAATTTTCAACCCGGTTTGCTGACATCTCGGTAACAACCGTGCAGGATCCTGGCAAACCGGGCTTAAAATTTTTCATATAATTGTACAACCGGGCTGGCCCCGTCTGACAGCTGCTGCCATAATCAAGCTATCTGTACACTCTTTTTTAATAAGAATGTTTAATTTTAGAGATGTGGCTGAGTCTTCTTAAATATTTTGAGAATTTCAGCCTCAAATATTCTTAAGTATATCATTTAGTAAATGTAGTGGGAAATTTTTGCAATTCCGACGCAAGTTGTAAACAAATACAAATTTCTCGCCTACTTTGTATGTAGCCGGGCCAGACTGGTTCGTATTATGTAATACCGGCCTGAAGGTTGTGTTTTCGGCGCGCGTAATCGGGCTTGCCTGTCCCATATAATCAGGGCCTTAAAAGTACGTGGTACAGCACGTGTAATAATTGATACATGTATATACTTTTAAATATGGTATAAACTATTGTATTTAACGTTTAATTGCTATTTCAGGTATTGTAAAAATCATTTATTTATTTATTTTTGTCGTTTCAACTACATGGATGTGTATTGAAAGTGTTTCGTCGTTTTTAAAATATCAGCTATTGGGCAAAACAACAAGCAATTTGATGCTTGACATCTGTTTACCAAATTGATTTTATTCCGTTTCAAAAACTGCTACTTCGAATTTAAACAAAAAATATATCGTTTGGGTATCATGAATTTCAAAATATTTACCTGTTCGTGAACTGCGCATGAACTGATGAAGTAGTTCTGTAAGTCTGTTGAAGAACATAAAAATATCAGTTTCGATTTTCTTTTGTAGGTAGGTTAAAGACTATAACGTTAAACTGGCTTGTATTTATTGTGATATACCAAACAGTTTAGAATTTCTCAAGGCCCTTGACCTCGGAATTATAGTACAATGGGCCTCCACAAAACGAGTTGGAACTAGACAAACAACTATCAAACTACAACAAAAACAATATTGAAAACACAATCGAGCCAATACGATCGCTGTTTCTCACCTATGCGCTTCCAAAATGAAAAGAAAGAGGAAAAATCCCAAAGCACAACTACAGACACTTCCAAAACTGCCACCCAACACATTGCAAGACAAGGTAACAAATCCCATGCCCCCTCCCCCTAGAAAACTACAGAAGCGATACGTCATCAACTGGTCTCGTGACTTCAATTCAAAGAGAACATACTCTCCTATTTTAGCTGGGGCTGCCTGTGATTAAAGCGTTACGTTCATTGACCAGGACAAACGCTCTAAAATACAACAAGCAATAAACTTTATCAAATGAACTTAAACAAAACAACAGAAAAAAAATATGTATTCACTTAAGAAATAAAACATGTTTTCCGTGTTTTCATAATCTGGTGAAAACCGAGGCAAACCTCTGGGAAAATTCGAGTGCAGATCAGTGATGAGACGCGGTCGGGGGTTTTCACCTGGTGAGAATTCTCACAAACTTTGCCGAGGTTTTCAACAGGCTATGGAGGCACAGACAACATGTTTTATTTCTTTTATAAAAGTATTATTTTCATTGTTAACAAAGAGAAAGACGGTTTATGAAGCGCTTACTGTAAATACTCACAACTCTGAGACAGGAAAACCACATTGCTCACGCCATTTTTGTGTTTCATAGCGCTATGAAAACACACTTGTAGACCAATCAAAACGCATGTACTACCAAATTATTTTATAAAAATAAATGATTTATATAGTATTGCGAGATGATAGTTATAATATATGTTATAGTATTTTCATATGAAATTCATATTAAAATATAAGAACCTATTTTAAGAACCTTTGCTGCTTAGTACCATTTATAAAAGAAGCTCTTTAAGCTAAACTGAAAAATTCAGGTTCTTATAATTATGTGGGCTATTACTGTATTTGGGTAAGCAAATGGGAGTTATACATGGACACAAATTTGCGTTTTAAAAAAGGAAGCGAGTTGCAAGGAATTGAAAATTCTTTTGAGGTCAGTTGCAGAATTGTCGATATTATTAATAACCTACAGAAGTGCCAATGCTTGATTATATTTCTCAATATACAAATCCTTACTCTTTTCTTTTGCAGAGCGATACTCCGACGCTTGTTCAAATACTGCCCGATACTGAATCATTAAAGCTTTTACCTAAGAAATGGAAGTCATTCAAGTTGTATCTTTGGTGCGAAGGAGACAGCAGTCTGGAAAACCCTCACCCGCTTGACGAAAAGGACCACAAAGGCTACAGCTTACCTAACAGGATTCTTATGAAATTTGTTACTTTGCTCCGACATTTGTTAAAGGTTTGGAATCAATCTAGAATGCTGAACTGAAACTTTTTTCTTACCCAAACTAAAATAAACATCCAAATCTTGAAATTACCCTACAAGGAAATGATTATCGGAAAAATGTTCGAAAACCAGATTTGACGCTTATTAGGTAAATAAGGAAACAGGGTTTACATTTTAGTCCAGGTAAAATTCCAGGAATTTTCAAGGTAATATCCAGATTCCAAAAATTCCAATTTTAGCTACACTTAAAAATAAATTTAAAAACTGAACTATAACCAACTGATTTTGGTATGTCTTTTGCTTTTCTTTTGTTTAATTATAGCAGTTTTATTTCTGTCAAAGGTACTCTATTTCCTGCCGTTACTGTTGCTTGTGCCAGGTGTTGGTCAAATAGCTTCGCCATTTATAACATTCCTTGCAATTTATCTCAGTACGAAGTTTCCCAGAGACACCAAGAAGTGGTGCGAGATTATAAATACGGTAGGTTTTAAACTTTTTTGGGAAACGAGTATTAATATCACTAGCTTAATTCGTATTAAACCCAGATTCGGATGTTCATATATAAAGAATCGCCTGGTTTCACTCTGATGAAGCCATTATAAAAATTTAATTTTTATATTTAAAAATTAAATTGATTTACAAATTTCTTTGTTAGGAATTTGTGAACTGTTATTTGGTGGAATTGCCTTTAACAACACTGCTTTTTCTTACTATGGAAACTACAGCTACTATCCAGTGCCTTGTGCATGCTACATATGAATTACTTCATGATAATTTTTAACATGAAAATCGTTTTGCAAAATTACAGCTTGATGGCTGTTTGGCGCAAATGGAGGAAAAGAACAAATTAGCTCAGCCAAAGCTTCCAGAAAACGAGAAAACTCTCAAGATCGCCAAAACAGAGTATCGTCACCTGAAAGAATTCCTCAAGAAAGCAGACAAGGAATCTGAGGACCCTAAAGCATATGGAGGCCTTGCAAGGAAAGAGGTTGAAGGACGAGTGATTTGGGTTTGTCGAGAGCACATGAAAGAAACCTAACTTTCAAGTTTGGCGTAAAGTTTGTTTTTGCAAATGAACTTATTGTAAGCTACTTAAAGTACATAAAAGGCTCTTAATAATTTGTACCGAGAAACCTCATGCAATCTTCATGATAAACCTCGTTCAAAAAATTGTAATTAGTACTGGCAATCAAATCGTTGGGAGTGCAATTGATGCTGTTAAGCTTCTGATCAGTCTCATCATATTCGTCAGTCGATTTTATATAATTATAGACTTCTCTTTTAAACTTAGAATGAGCTCGCCACTCCACGTTTTGGTTTTTATAACAGTATTTTCATATGTAGAGGTCTTTTTTATATTTTGATTGAGCTCATCACAACACTTTTGTTTGTTTGAAAACCGGTGCAATTACATGTAAACATACTGCTTTCATTTGTAATTGCACTGTTTGGGATTTAAAAAGAGGTTCTTAACCAATCTAATTGTGGAAATTTTCCTATGCATGTTGTTATTAAGTCTGCTAATCGTTATTTTTAGAGATAAACCGGTAGGTTAGAAAAAGAACGTTTTGGTTAAAATCAAATTTTTTAAAAACAAATTTTAACACATTTTTTAAAGTTACAAAACTTGTGTTTGCTGTTATCGTTATTCAAAGCGAGTTCAGATGTTTGCTTTCTTCTAAAATTTGGCATGACTTAATTTTATAGTGTTAAATTTTTTAAAGTTAACGTAAGACAAATATGAAGCACATCTAAAAAATATGGCTTCTTTCATAAGAATAATCTGCCTCATTAACGTATAGCATTAGGTACAGAATAATCAAAGATAAATGACATTTGAGTTTAAAGCTAGAAGTGTTATATCGGGCGAAAATATCATAAGGCCTTTTGCTCTTTACATGTAGTTTCTAAGATACCGGTACTTTAAAAACTATACCTCAAAAATACCATGTTACAAAACCGTTAAATAGCCATATTTTCTTTGTAAACTTTCATTACATCGTTGGAAGTGTATATTTAACATATCAGGCTCATTTTATCAAAGAAAATCTATTTTTCAAAGCACCTAACGACCCTGGGTAAAGTTTCATCACAACTTGTACAAGTGCTAACATCTTGTGAAACCATATACCTTTATATTACGTTGTCTTAGGGCAAATGCAAAGTAAAAAGGCATGACAAAATGCCATCCTGCCCGGTCCTTATTGCTATACATAATAATATCATAACACTGATTGATTTAAGATTAAGATTGAGGGTCCCAAGGGTCTTCTTTGTACATTGCGCTTATGACTCAATTATCACATGTTTGTAATTTTTGCTTTCGATATAAAGAAATATATATTTTTTTTCTATTTCTTGAGATCTTTCTATGACGGAGTGCTTTACAATTCTGCTAGACTGCTACTAGACTACAAGTGGGCAGGCGTGGTTGACGCAGTTGGTAAGACCTCTGCCCGTTTCCGACCACAAGGTCTCCAGTTCGATTCCCAACTCTGCCGAGATTTGTGCGACCTTCTCTTCCGCCTAAGCTAACTACGCTTTCCATCCTTTGGGGTAGGTAAATGACTACCAGCTTCTTCAGGCAGCTAACCTGTGATGGATTAATGTCCCGTCCAAGGGGAGTCAAAGTCTCTCATCCGGAGATAAGTGCCGGTTCCATGGGCCATCTGACTCGTGAATAGTTCAAAAATAGTTACAAGATTAGCTAGGACAAATGATTCTTTTCAACTTTCAAATTTCAGTTTTCAAATTTTTTAGTTTTATGCATTTTATATTTGTTATCGTTGCATCTCTTACAAAGATCCAAGCTTTACAATATATTTTGGGACGATTTGCTGCTGGAAGGTCTATACTGGCCGTACGGTAGACAAAAATGTTATTACGTTTCGATTAGCCTTTTTTAATTTCGCCAGAAATTAGTCGGCGGAGGAGTAGCGAGGAAACGGACATAATTCATATCTTTTTGAGATGCTGAAAGCGAAGGGTCATAAAAATGGTCTTATAAGATATTTATGTTGGCATGCATTATGATTAAATAGATGTTCCTAAACAAACAGAAGGAAAAAAATTGCTATTTGTTGCAAAGAACCACACTAACATTCAAATGCAGATAAAATATGAAGTCGAAAGAAGAGTTTAACCATTATCAACTGTCATGCATTGAATTCTGAATTGATTATCCTCAGACTTGTATGCTCCCTTCTTTGTTACTTCCTTCACTCTCAACATCAATTGCTGGTTTTCACCTGACGTCATGGCGGCCATGCTGGTGTACTCTTAACAAAAGAATTATGATTATTTCTTTTGATTGGGACACCAAAATGGCCGCTATGTCTATTGTCTTTTGTGTCTCTTGGGATTGTGTGAAAACCAAGAATGGTGCACCATCTTTATCGTCACCAAAACTACCACCATAATCTAAGCCATCAACAATGGTATACAAAAAACTTTCATTATTGCTATCATTTTCACGACCAAACCGCAAAAATCGCTCGATGATATCGGGTGCTCCTTTAGTGAACAGTGTTTTCTCGAAAAAAAATTGGGTGTGTGGTTTTTTTGTGTTTCATGAGCGCAATCCTTGGTAATGAAAGTATGACTAGCCAATAATTATGGTATGTGACATTAACATAGTCACGCTGGGATGCAACCGTTATAACTTTTTTGTTTCTATTCTTGTTCCTTTAGCTTTCATAGATTTTCTTTCATTTTTGTCTTGCTAAACTGGATAAAGACATGCTTTAAAAACGGTAGTTTCCATGTAGTTAAAATTAGAAGCAGAAAAAGCAGATGTTTTTATTTATTATCATAACTGCATAGATAGCACATGCATGCTAGTATCCATTACCCTCATAATTATATCCATCATAAATAATGGCCTGAACGTTAATAGCCCAGAACACGCGTGTGTCGGATTTTTTAAGCCTCATCAAGTTTCCACAAAATGTAATAAGTAATAGTGAAAATGTAATGTTTGTAGGATGTTAAATGTAACAAACTGTATTTCTTTGCATGAATATTTTGCGACATTTAATTGAACTATTAATTAAGCAAGGCAAGAGCTTGAAGTATGTTAATTAATATTTACCTTGTATGGATTTTACACGTACACTTATAACAGTGTTTGAGTAGGAAGAATTAGCGTAAGAGTTGATTGTCAAAACTCATTTACAACTGTAGTTGCAGTAGCCCGAACCAACCGTAAAGTGAAAAAACCAAAAGAATAAAAATGATCTAATACCAATACCAAAGAATTGTTGCGTTGCGTAGCAATTCCCCATCCCAGCCAGTCGCATCTGATTCAAACGAATGCGGATTCATTTTATACAGTCTTAGCCTCGTTTTGTTGTAAATATTCAAGAAAACTTGTGAGAAGCGAGAAGTCACACCTCCAACAATACACACAGTTGAAAGTAGTGTAAAACTGCATTAACTTCATACCGAGGCTAAGACTGTGCAGATTGAATACGTTGTCATTGTTGTCAGCGGCAGCTGCAAATTCGAAAATGGTCTGTTTCCCCTTGCAGTCGCAGCCATTTCTAATTTAATTTTATGTTAAAGTTTTATCGTTGTTGATGTTGGTTTAATTTGAATAATGTATTTTAGTTATTTTAGCATTAATTTTTAACTTAAAATCATTAATCGCTTTTATCTCTTCTGTCCAACCATATTTAAAGGTAATTTTCTAGGAAATAATCTGCAAATTCGAAAATGGTCTGTTTCCCCTTGCAGTCGCAGCCATTTCTAATTTAATTTTATATTAAAGTTTTATCGTTGTTGATGTTGGTTTAATTTGAATAATGTATGTTAGTTATTTTAGCATTAATTTTTAACTTAAAATCATTAATCGCTTTTATCTCCTCTGTCCAACCATATTTAAAGGTAATTTCTAATCGAAAATTATGTATTGCTTGGAATATTACACGGACAGTAGGAGATACCAGTTTTCGCGCTCCTTTTCCCTACTCCTCCTTCCGGAGAAAAAATTGCTAAAGGCACGGTAATGCGAGCAAAAAAATTCCCCAACATTGCTGTAAAACAGTTTAAAAATCGACGCTGCTCGTTTTTCCACCCGCGTACAAATTTGTTTTGCAGCATGATTAAGTTGTTGCAGTTGAGTTAATCCAGACCTTTCATTGGGTAACACGACCAGGTGATTGCTCGCAAAGTCATCTAGCTGCGAGACAGTTTGATCCGTGGTAGTAATACGCGCAGTATCTAGAAGTTTTGTTGCAAAACGTAGAACGATCTTCTAATTTATGCAACAAACGCGTTTTCAAATTGCAACAGATTATTTTGACGCGAGACAACTTTGTACACTGCTGGAAAAACTCGCAGCATCGCTTTTCAACCTGTTTCGCAGCAATGTTGCTAGACGAGTTGGGGGATTTTGTTGCTCTTATTACCGTGCTTAAGTTTATAAAACCAATTCGCTCGTTTGAAATATGTTCTGAATTATAAGTACTGAGATATACTCATAAAATAGCAGTTAAGTAAGCATTATTAGGTTTCTTGACTAAGGCAATCAACGACGAGTACGGATTTTTTCATTGGTGAGAAAACTTGATACCATACTTTTCACTACTGAAAATAACCGTACCAGGAATTACCTCGTTGCAAAATTTTCAGCATAGCGAAGCGCGTTGTTGACTCGTAGTCATTCGAGGATTTTACAAAAAGAAAATAACAAACGGTCAAGATTGTTTGCAGAACCTATCTGAAGATCTAGAGTTTCAAGAATAAGAAAAATGTATGACTGTTTCCATGACTAAGAAAACAAACCGTTGTTAAATAAGCTCATCAGAGAATTATCTTTACAGTTGGTTGTGATGCCATCTGGAGCGGCAAATTCAGTTGGAGGCACTAAAATAAGCCAACTGAGACGACTTCAAAGGCAGAATGGAGAAGTATTTTTTGTGAGTCAAATGAGTCAATAAGTCATAAGTCAAGTCATGAATCAGTCAGCGGTTTTTCGCCTTAAGTTAGGATCAGGGTTAGGGTTGGGATTGACTTTATGGTTAGGGTTAGGGTTACCGGTGTTTTTTTTTTTCTCAGGTTAAATATTTTAACTCATTGACTCATTAACTCATTGGAACTTTAATCTAGGTAAACAGAAATGGAACCCGTTTTTGTTCAGGGAGGAAAGCAGCAGTTGCACAGTAGTCAAGACACAGTAGCAAAATACTGAATTAAAAAGTTAGGAAGATCTGTATCTAAGATAGTAGGTCCATTATGAGTGCCAGTAGCAGTCTTGAGTACTCGCCCACCTCCCGAAAGCACATAATTCTGGCATCCTATGCAGCGGAATGTTTATGGAAATAGAGCAAGTAGCTTTTGTAGCACTGGTGCAATTCCGTTGCAAAAAAAAAAAACGACTGAGTTATCTGAAGAACCTAAAGGAGCTACACACGCAGGAGAAAAACAACATTGAGATAAATTACTAAAAATCAGATCTAAAATGCTATCACCCCTAGAGGGTTTGTCAACAACATTAAATAAACCGTTATTGTTAGCAAAAATAAGAGATATCTGAAATATAATCACCTCAAACAACTAGATCCATGCAGTCAGGGTACTGACATTCATGAGTGATTTAGCTGATTATGTGCATTAGGAATACATTAGAAGATTCTATAGATATAACATATTCGTGAAGACCCATTATATGATCAGAATGATATGAAGAAACGATATTTTTCAAACTATGAGAATTCGATCAGTTATTAACTTTCTTTTTTCTTCTTAAAATGTTCTTCTTAAAATATATTGCTTGGCTTTTACTTGCTGAGATGATGTCAGTAATAATATCAATCCAAATGTATCAGTTCTAAAAGTAAACTCACGTTTCGAAAACCTAAAACAACCACGCACTCCTTCGCACGTCATGTGTCTCGGCACAAAATTCCCTTCTCTAGTCCCACACTTCATGCATGCCAGCACAAACTTACCCTGCAAGAGTATCAAAACAAACCGCAACTAGGCTAACAGAAACGTTTCAAGAGACCCCATACAAATCCCAAAACCACAAAACGACAATGGCCATCCACTCAAAATATCCCATTTCACAACAATATGTTTTAGCCTCCGAGCTTCTTGTATTCGAAGGCAACTTAGCAGAACAATGTGATCGCTGGAAACAACCATAACTGGATAACAATGAAAAAAGAGAACATAAAACATCGATTCTCCTCACGTGTTTAGGAAAACAATTAGGCCTAGAAATATTTACATTTACATTTGCAGACGAGAACGGCAAGATAAAACTCAAGCCTGTTATGGATCAATTTGAAGCTTACTGCGAACCACGGAAAAATGTCACACTATTACGACATCAAGTCTTCGCTTACCGCCAACAGAATTGCCACCCATTTGACACGTTTGTTACCGATCTCTAAAAACGAAGCTGTCAATGAGAAATTCAGATCCTCAAAGACTCCCTTATAAGAGATATAATCATCGTTGGATCTTCCAGCAATCAACTGAGAGATCGACTCATGCGAATTAAAGACCTAACGCTGGCACAGGCGATAAAATTAGGACAGGCAGCTAAGGCAACGAAACAGCATGCCCCCGAACTTTCCCGCCAACCGACAGCAACATTTCAGCACACAGTAAACTCACTAAAAATTAAGCACCAGCAAAAATCTCAACGCATTAGCTATGAAATCCAAAGTTATCGCCCTTCTACCTGCAAATACTGTGGAATTCAGCATCGATATGATCAATGCCCTGCTTACGGGGAAAATTCGTGCAAAATGCTCGAAAGCTAATCACTTTGCTTCTGTTTGTTTATCCAACAATCGCGTGCAGTGTTCATTACGTTCATTACAAGGAAACCTACCAGACTCCGATCAAGTTTTAATTGGCACTGATGACAAGTAAATTTCTCAATTACCTCTCTTGATAATAACATCCCCAGTGAGCTAGAATGGTTTGTTTTTGTTGAGTCAAGCGCATTTTCATAAAATACAAACTTGGCACCGGCGACCAGGCCATTTTGATCACAGAGCGAATCGAACAAACTAAAATAAAATTGACCTCTTAAAACGGTTGCGAAATCCCTGTTATTGGAATATTTGTGGCAGCAGACAGCACGTTGTCACATCTGCTCGGATTGAACACTTGTCACGCTATGAATTTTGTGAAAATAATCTGGATTGTAGATGCAGTTCATCCCAATTTCATGCAAGAGTAGAACAATATTTTTGGTGATCTTGGATGCGTCAAGGGAGAGCATATCGAGATTGACACCACTAATCCACCTGTTATCCACCTACTAAGAAAAACACCCACGTCAATGTTGCAGAAACTGGAAGCCGAGTTTGATCGAATGCAAAACCTTGATGTTTTAGACAAGATTGAGCCAACTGACCGGATAAACTCCCTTGGTATTGTGAAAGAAACAAATGGTCAAATTTGTGTGTGCCTAGACCCCTAAGACCTGAAACATCGAATTTAGCGTCAACATTACCCAATGCCAACCAAGGAAGAAATCCTAGCTAAGTAAACGGTGCAGCAATCTATATATACATTCAGTTTAGATAAATTCAATGGCTACTGGCAAATCAAAGTCGATGAATCAAGCTCCAAGCTTCTCACATTTAACACTCCTTTTTGGGCGATACTGCTCCAAAAGACTACCATTTGGAATCCATAGCGCTGCCGAAGTTTTCCAATAGAAAGTTGCCAAAATAATCAGTGGTCT
>JAOBBB020167067.1:0-21239 GCA_025331005.2 Zoanthus gigantus
ACAATCAAATTAAATCCCCTATATCTAACTTGCATGACTGTCAGAAAAGCACCACGGAGTCTCCACGTGGGAGGAAAACTGCTCGGCGCAATACATGTTTCGACATTTTCACAATGTCATCTTCAGTAGAATGTGAAAAACCGTTACAATTTTAAATATACAAAACCCAAAATGATTGACAGCTACATGCTTAAAAATAATAATTGAACTTCCGACAAGTTAATGCAAGTTAATTTACAAGGCTAAAAGTAAGATAATGTGGTCAAACGTTATCTTGACAAAAATAAACAGAACAAACAAACCAACTCAAACGATGTCCGTTATTCTAAACTTCCTTTCATTGGTCAATTTTCAAAAGTTACTCAAACTAAATTAAACAATTTATGTAAACGCTTTTGAAAAGATTTAAACATTAAACTCGTTTTCACTTCTTTTAAAATAAAAAACTATTTTCAAAACAAGGACGCCATTCCAATGTCTCAAATGATCTGTCGTTTATAAATTGACCTGTGCGGGATGTGGATCCCGATACTTGGGCGAAACCTCTTGTCATTTATCGACAAGGATAAAAGAACATTTGGCTTCTGATAAAAAAACTCACATATTTTTAAGCATTTAATTAAAAATTCTAATTGCAAAAATAACGCTTCTCCGACCTGTTTTAAAATTATTGATTCCGACAAATCTTTTTTCTCAAGCCTAAAATAAAGGAAGGTTTTCACATCACTAGGGAAAAACCCGAACTTAACGTTCAAGTCAAGCATTTTAAAACATCGTTTATTTAGTTCCATTAATATGTCATATTTCAATAAAACGCATTGTTACTAATTATTTGTTTTTCTCCAGTTATCTTAGTTTTAGCCTTGCATATTAACTTGCATTAACTTGTCATAAGTTCAATTATCATTTTTAAGCATGTAGCTGACAATCATTTTAGGTTTTATATATTTGAAATTGTGAGGGGTTTTTCACATTCTACTGAAGATGACATTGTGAAAATGTCGAAACATGTATAAAATTAAAACTATGTTCATATATTTGAAATGTATACTATCTTTGGTGCTTCTACGATCTTAAACCAATTTCAATAATTATAAATCCAGTATTCAGTAAATCTGGCAAAGGGTTGAATTCCATTTTAAAAAATCAAACTGAAAACCTGCTCAAAAATGTCGCAAACTGCTTCACAAGAAACCCAAACTTCAAACTTGTCTAAAAGGCTGGAAAATTGCTGGACGTGCGCCAAAAAGCCCGCCAAATTAAATAATTTGAGTGTATGTACTTTGATAAATGGCAGCTTTCGCTGGAGCAAAAGCTCAATAAAAATCATTTTGATTCATATATTCAGTGGTTTGAATTTAACAAAGACTCGGCCATGATTAAATCAAGAAACAAAGATTAACGTTCATAACTGCACGATCTTGCAGGTTAGTGACAGATAAACCAAAATCACGTGATCAATTTTGACCATATTGCAGGCGCGGACTTTTTACAGTGAACGAAGGTTGCTTATTAACTACTATTATTATCATTCTTTTTAATATTACAATTAATAGATTATAGAAAAAAAGAGAGTTATTTTCATAAGCGATTTCATCAAGGAAATGGTCCGAGTAATTTTGGCATTTTTAAGCCTGTTTCGAATGAAGAGCCAGATACCACTTTTTTCCATATATTTCTTCTCCAGCTTTACATATCTGTTGTTATTTTTCGCTGCAGGAAAACTGATTTTGAAACAACATACCACCTTGTATTTCAGTAAATTGGAAAACTAATTTGTGAAACAACATACCACCGTGTATTTTGGCCAATAGGAAAACTGTCTTATCAAACGACATGCCACCATGTATTTTAGCCAATAGGAAAACTGTTTTATCAAACTACATGCCACCGTGTATTTAGCCAATAGGAAAACAGTTTTATCAAACGACATGCCACCATGTATTCTAGCCAATAGGAAAACTGTTTTATCAAACGACATACCACCGTGTATCTTAGCCAATAGAAAAACTGATTTATGAAACAACATACCACCGTGTATTTTGGCCAATAGGAAAACTGTTTTGTCAAACGACATAACACCGTGTATTTTGGCCAATAGGAAAACTGTTTTATCAAACGACATGCCGCCATGAATTTTAGCCAATAGGAAAACTCTTTTAACAAAGGACATGCCACCGTGTATTCTAGCCAATAGAAAAACTGATTTGTGAAACGACATATCACCGTGTATTTTAGCCAATAGGAAAACTGTTTTGTCAAACAACATACCACCGTGTATTTTAGCCAATAGGAAAACTGTTTTTTCAAACGACATGCTACCATGTATTTTAGCCAATAAAACAAAGTAAAACTACGGATTCTCTCACCTTCGTGAGCGTCGATGACATCCAGACATTCCCAAGTAGCCATACTCCATATCCGTACTGTGCGATCATGTGACCCTGACACACTACAGATGTAAAATGAAGATTATAACTAAGATTACAGCCTCTTTCATTGAATAATTAACTACACACAGTTGGGATCCCACACTTACGATTTCGTGGCCGTAAGCATAAACTGTCAAATCAGCTTTGTAACACTTTTGAATTGCTCATCGACAAACAACATAGTGATACTTAATGTATGTTTTTGGAAAATAATCGCTGAGAGTACAAAAAGAACCCTCAGCAATAGATCAAATAGTCATGCAGTAGGTACTGCATCGTTAATATTATCATTGATAATAATAATAATAATAATATTAATAATAATAATAATTATTATTATAATAACAAAAATAATAATTATAATGATAATAATTGATTTATAGATGAGGCCGGAGCATACCGGTCGTCATCCTACAACTGAAACACAATTACAATGATAGGAAGGATCGTTTAAAGTCAAATTTACCGCAAAGTTATATTTTGACTATAGTCTAAAGCTTTATAAAATAAGGCATAAAATAGAAATAAGAACAATAATAAGAGCAGATTTTTAAAAAACAGACACCACTCTTAAAACTTATAGTGGCATACATGTTTCGGGAAACCTTTGCTTAAGCATGTCAATTGTCCTTATAATTTTCACGGGTTCCTTTTGTACTAATGTTCATAATCCTGCGGTATGATTGATTCTATTTCTTTATATATGTTTGTCAATTTAGCTCACTCCATTTTCGCACTGAGGAAGGTAAAGGTTTGCCCAAACATATATGCCACTATAAGTTTTAAGAGTGTTGTGTGTTTTTTAAAAATCATTACTAAATTCTTGCTATTCAGACCTTTTAATAATAAGACTACTACTACTTCTACTACTACTACTACTACTACTACTACTACTACTATAACTACTACTACTACTGCTACTACTACTACTACTGCTACTACTACTACTACTACTATTACTACTACTACTACTGCTACTACTACTACTACTACTACTGCTACTATTACTACTACTGCTATTACTACTACTAATACTATTACTACTACCGCTACTATTACTACTACTGCTATTACTACTACTACTACTACTACTACTACTAATAATAATAATAATACAATAATAATAATAGTAACAACAACGGCAACTCCGTGAAGGGTAGTACGGATGACGCATGCTTATTATTATTATTAATTTATTATTATAATATTATTATCAATGATTATAATATAAGATAGCTAATGATTCCACCTTAATAAATTTACTGATAACATTAATTGTAATAAATTAAATAATAAAACTAGAAGTTTCTAATAGAAAGTGAAGTGCTGCGAGCTGAAGCGAATATGTTACATTATGAGACACTGAGAAAAATGGATCAGAAATAAGTAAATTCAGTAATATATACTGCTTTAATGTTCTAAATTTGCAACTGTAATTTAATGCTTGTATGGCCTGGTGGTCGAAAATGTTTTGTGGAGTCATTTATCATTGTACTGAAATTTGATCCAAACAAAACTTAATTTTAAAACAGATTACGAATCGCTTGAATTATAATTTCAAGCAATTCAAAGCTATTTTGAGGATGTATTATGAAGCTCTTGACCTTTTTATCAATGCCATAAAATAACGGTTCAGCCAACTTGCATTTCAAGTTTCTCATAACTTGGAAACCCTTTTACTTAAAGTTAAGGAGGCGCAAGGAGAAGATTCGTCTAAGGAAATGGAAAAACTATCCAAACACTTCAATAATGATATCAATGTCACCCCTCTGAGTGCTCAACTATCGACGTTTCAAGTTCTCACGAAAAATCATTTCATGACATTTTGAATGCAGTTAAATTGCTTAAACACGAATAACAAAGTTTCATATATGAAGTCATTACTCTTTGTAAATTAGTAAATGTTACTCCTGCCACGATTGCATTTGGTGAGCGGTCGTTCTCAACTGCACGTAGAATAGAATCCTGACTCCGATCAACAATGTCAATGACACATCCTTGATACCCACAAGGAAAGACTCAACAAGCTGTGTTTGACATCAGTGGCCAACACTTTTGTGGACTTGAATGACCATCGTCATTTAAGCTTTGGAAAGTTTACCGAAGCATACTTTGGCAATGTACACTCATGAACTGAACAGATCCTCATTTCATTAGCCATGGCCGTTGTATTTTTTTTCAGTTGTTGAGTCATCGAATGTATATTTGTCCAAGACTATTAAGACAAAGAAATATTTGTAAACATTCGATATAATAAGATTTTGCGTTACTGACAATTTATTGACAATGTTGCGTTTGATGTCAATCTATTCTTTGTAATCGTTTTAGCTATATATTTCTTAAAATAACAAGAAAAACATTATTCCATTATATCAAAGAGAGATACATTGGAAAAACTAAATACTAGCAATAAATAACTGAAACATGAATAAACAGCAACACACTGAGATAGTTTCGTGCAAACGTTTCTTATTCCTTTCCAAAATAAAATCCGAATTATAGCCTACCATTAGTAAAAACGTTCCGACGTCCCTGCTGTTCGTCTCCTTTGCAGTAAAAAAGCAGACGAAATATACAAGCACCTGCGTTGTTGCGTTTTTAGTCACTTACGTTACCGCACGCCATCACACGTCTGCGTCAGCCAAGGTGAGCGAATAATCGTACGCCTACTGATTTTTTCACTGACAGGCCTGATGCAGCCCATTAACAAGAAAAGAGGTTGCTAGAACCCAACATTAATGCAGCAAAAATATGTAGTTTTCAGTCTTAGGGGATAGCACTAAGAGACAGTTCTCATGTTAACGGGTCAGATATGCAAATTAATTCAACCAGTTTTTAACAACTACCTCTTTGCACTCCTGCCTAGTATTAAACATCAAGAAATGGTGGAAGTCCAAGACTTTCTTCAACCCATTCGTACATCAACAGAAAAAAAAAACATTTTCATTGCTACACTGAAAACCAAAAAGTGCATGATTGAATTACAATTTACTCAATTCAAACATTAAGAAGTCTAAAGAATGAATATTCAGGGCATATTGGGTAGGTAGAGCAAGACGCATAACTGCATTAACTTGAGCTTCGCTTTTATTCTATGCTGAAAAATTTAGAAATCGTTTACGTGAGTAAAAATATTGCCTGTTTTGAAAATTTAATTGGCAGAAACATTTGCCAGTGTTCATTTCAAATTTTATTCCATTCACGGTTGCTTAAGCAAGTACGCAATCTACGCTGACTTTGCATGCACTTTAGGGCAACGGCAATTTGTAATTGATCGGCATTACTGTAAACTGAAAACCATTTTATACCCGTTTCTATAAACCCCGAAAGGAAGTATATTTTTGATTAGACTAGGATAGTAACCAAAGAACAAGTACTCAAATTAGTACAACTAATAAAGTTTGAACTTAAAACACATAAACCAGAAATCCTTAGTTACAAACTCAAAACCTCACTTTAGAAACATAAATTGGAGAATATACAATGTATCAATAAAAATACTTATTTCACAAGACTTTTGAATATAAAATTGTAAACACAAAATTCAAAATCAACTCAAAAGAACACTCACGGATAATGCAGCAAAACAAATAAATTATAGCTACCTAATGCAATTCCACGTAATTTCAAAAATAGTTGGAAATTAAAGATAAGAAGGTTATATAACAATCTTGTTAGCGTCGTTAAACCCACTATTAATTCCATGTCTACACAAAGGAGGTAAGAACTAACATCATATTCTAGATTACTGCATCTCAACAGAAAACACTTACGGTTGAAATAAGTTGGCTACGTCATTCAACTTACCGACGACTGGAGACGAATGTGCCCTTGACAAAGGTCGGTGGCCTATAAGAGAGCCAGGGGAAGATGATCCAGCCAATGAAGCTGCTGCAAGTTCTGCTTGCCGGATTTGTAGTATTTGTTGGTGTTGGAGTGAATGAGGTGCTGGTACCATCTGATCTTGCTGTTTCAATTGCTGAATCAATCGAAGTTCTTGTAACTCCCTTTCTTTGAAACTTTGAGTTATTGGAGGAGAAGGGGTTTCCTCTTCTCGTTCTATCTGTCTTTGTCGTCCCCTTTCCCTTTCCCACTCAAGTTCTCTTTCTCTCTCTTTTTCTTTTAATCTTTCCCATTCTCTTTCTCTCTCTAGCTCTCGTGCACGCTCAATTTCTTGCTCCTTCTCTCTCTCTCTTGCCTGCTGCAATAACTGTTGCTGCTGCAAGTGCATAAAGTACTCCTTTAAATTTTGCTGCTGCTCTTTTTGTTGCATTTGTTGTTGTATGTGTTCCTTCAGCACAGCCGTTGCTGAATAAGACTCTTTTGGCATCTGTTTTTGCTGATTCTGCTGCAACTTTTGTTTGCTAAGTCGCTGAAATAAAAGTTCTTGCTGCAGCTGCTGAATATACTGTAACTGTTGCTTTTGCTGCTCCTGCTGCTGAAGGAACATAATGTGCTGTTGCTGCAACAATTGTTGATTCTGCTTTTGTTTTAAGTGCTGAAGTTGGGCATTATTAGAAATTGAAACTGATGGTGCTGACAGGGTCTGTCTCAAAGGACGGTGTGACTTTAACTGGTCGACATTATTAGCCTGAGCTGAGCCTTGGGGAGACCCTGTAACTAGGGCCGAACCTCTGGGAAGGCTGTTACTCTGGCGAGATGTTGCGTTGGGAGGGCTTGTACTTGTTCGTGATATGACCGAGTTCATCTTTAAATGTGAGGGAAATCCCCTGTTTTGCATCTGTGCTTCAGCTTGTGCGAGAGCTAAAGCTTTTAGTTGTGCCTGACGTTGGGCAACAGCTGATAAATTGCTCTCGTCTTCTTCTTCAATATTATCCGACAGTGCCTGATTCAAGTACTTATTCCTAAGTTCCATTTGTGCAGACAAATTTTTATTTGGTATTCCACAAAGTCCATGAGACGAAGCAACTGACTGATGATTAGAACCTGGACTTGCGAAGAAAAAGCGACTATGGTATGGATGTTCTCCACCAGTGTGCATTCGTGGGATAGCTTGGAGGTTTGGAAGGCTATGACCAAGTCCGGATCCTGGTCCTGGGCACGCTCCAACTGGGGATGAATTCTGTAAAGCATTAAAGCTAGTTAAAAGCTAATGAACACTTATTGCAGGGAAATGTTAAGTGAAATGGTACTTTACATTAAGCAAAGGAGCAAGCAAGATGCATTAAAAAGCGTTCATATAACAATTTGGATAGTAACTGCGTTTTGATTGGTCAACAAGTGTGTTTTCATAGCGCTATGAAGTGAGAAAATGATGTAAGTGATATGATTGGCGGTCTCCAAGTTGTAAGAATTTAGAGTTTCATGAAACAAATAAAATTATTCATACGCGCTTTGTATATCGTCTTTCTTATCTCAAATAAGTGTTTTCCCCAAACTGTGTCCACATCAGCAGCTCATATTTCTGTATATAGTTTACGCCAAGCGTTTTGTTTTGATCACTGATTTTCCTGCGGGCCGCCATCCTGAAATGTGCCGTGTGTGCATTGTAGTTCCAGTCTCCATTCTTGATAAAAACAATAGCAATGAACGAGTGGGGGTCTGGCACTGCAACATAACTACGTCAAATTTCAAAATGGCGGCCCACAGCAATTTCAATGATCAAAACAAATCACTTAGCATGAATTATATATAGCAAATTATCAAATTTTAGCTGCTGACGTAGACACAAGTTGTGGAAAACTCTTATTTGAGATTGACATCGTTGGACAGCCGAGGTTCCCTTTAAAAAATATTGTTCTAGATTAAGATTTTGACTTGATTTCAAAACTGTAATATTAAAGAAATCCCTTTGATGTGAAGATCTGCAATCAATCTGAAAAATAGCTAGTTTGGTAGGAGTCTCACAAGAATCAAATCCTCAGAATCTAACTTGAAAAACTAAATAAAGTATGGTAATCTCCTGACCAAAGTGAATCTATGTAAAATACAAAAGTAACTCGTTTTATAATAGGCGGTAGAAAATTCAAGGTGAACTATCACTTAACTTAGTTAATTCTTTTACAGTAAAGTTGCTTTTAAAAGTGAAGGACGTTTTAATGTTTTCCCAAAAAGGAATTTGAATATTATTTCATGAGCATTCAGTAGATTGCTAATTCATGTGCTTTGCATCACAAAATTTGGGTCCGGTGCTACAAGCTTTTACAACGTAAAGAATGGAAAATGAGCTTAGTGGCTAAAAACATGAAACAGTTTGCAGGGGTGTTTCCAAGTTTGTTTTCGAGCCACTTTCCTGTAAAAATAATGCAGTGGACATTCATAAGATTTTTTCTGAAACAGAGAAAGTAAACACTATCCTTACATGAATATATTATCTGGCATTTTTACTGGTTACTGGTAACCGCTGGAGATATGTTTTTTTGTGTACTTTCTAGTTTCATTATCTCTTTAACGTCTACTGGATTGCTCTGTCTTACATAAATACAGGCCAAATTCTGACTCACGCAAACCTTGGAAGTATGTTACCACAAGCAATTCAACAGCTTCGGTAAGTACTTCTTGGGTTCCGGGCATGGTGGCCAGTAGTAAGTTCTTATCATTGACTTTTAACATGAAGCATCAGCCATAACGGTCTCTCCACTACTATTGTCGATAAGAACGCAGACTTTAATCTTACATGAAAGAACACAGTCCTGGTGAAATCACACGGATAAAACTCTCGTACCGATTAGCTCGTCACTGGCTACAGTGATGCTACAAACTGTGGTGCAAGCAAACACCTTTCCTTTCGTTTCTCTTTCTTGAACGTATTTAAGTTTTCATCTTCCTTTAAGTAACCGTTAAAGTTGTCTTAATGAAGGGACGTAGTTTCTCGTTGTATTGCTGCTATCTCTTGGAAGATTCATAAAATAAACACTATTAAGTATTTAGCTATTTATTTATCTTGGTTTTTCTCTTCCTAATTTCTCCTCTAACGTTTTAGATTCTATTCTTCTTTTCCTGAAAACACATCTTAATTAATTCAACATCTATAGCTCTCCAGTCTATAATCAGTTTATACTAGTTTGAACGATGTAGCTACATCTAAACTAGATTAACATTCAGTTATTTTGACAGCTCGTATCCTATTTCCCAGTAATCATAAAAATCATATCTTAACTATACAATTATAGGAGCTGAAAACGAAGTACTAAAAAGATTATATGTAAGAGTAAAGAAATATTTGACAAATAAAACTATCATTACTAAAACTGAAAATACAAAGTTTCCTTTTGTTTTTTACAGACTTGTTTAAACATTTTAAACGTAATCTTAAAAATTAGGTTTTAAAAACATAATCTAAAGTAACCTTAACACTCCAATGCTGTTCTACAAACCTCACAATGTGGAGAGGCAGATAGTGATGGCGAGCAAGGATTGGAATCAACTGAGGGCTCATTTCCAGATGGTTCAACTGTTGATAAAGAAACAGATGAACTGATCACTACTGAGTAAACACAACCCGGTTTTCATTATGTTTATTATTACAAACAAGAAGTTAATCTTTGTTTGTACAAGTCCCTACCCTAAGAGCAAGTTAGCAGTTTTCTTCTTTTTATATACTAAAGAAATGAAGAAGAAAAGAAAAAAAGAAAACTGTGCATTGGAGACCAATGAAGCATACAACTTATCTACATAAACTAGTAATTGTTAGCTATATAACTCAACTGGTTTTATCTATGTATTATACCAACAAACAGTAAGAGAAAGAAACAGCTGAGATGATAGTAATAAGAGACCATAAGCTTACCATTTATGCGAGGTTGGCTGGTCTCTAGGATACCTAGTACATGTAGATTAAAAAATCTGTCAGATATCCATAAAAGTGTTGAAACCAAAATAATAGTATTAATAAGTTTCAGTTAAAGCCTCGTTCACTTTGGTATGTTATAATCTCAAACAATGCCATATAAAAACATTTTAGTGAAGGATATCAAGACACCAAACAATGCATAACTGCCATATTTGTTTGTTGTATACATGTATTAGATATTCCTAAAAAGAAAATATAGGATCCTGAAGGATTAAAATAGGTACTTGACCTGTCTGTTTTAAACTAAGAAAAAGGGATTAAGGTCACTGGAGAAAATAAAATGGGAAAAAGGAAAAAAATTACAATTGAAAAACTATAGCGATTCTAGAAAAAGTTACAGAACACATGTACAAAACTGTGCTCTAAAATTGTTCTCAAATCAACCCTGGACTTCCACATTACCAGGATTGGCTTTGGTTTAAAAAAAGCAGGGTAATTTTGAAATAGAAAAGGGATTTGGATAAACAATGGAATGGACAAAAATTGAGATCGAAGCAGTCAGCCTTCAGGATTGTCAAAGTAATGTACACATTTACCACTTTAAAACTAATCTTTAGAGAGTTATTATTGTACTGCCTACAATAATATCATAATTAACAAAACTCACTTGTGAGGCTTCTGTGAAGACGATTACCATTTGCTCTATCACGTCTCCGAGGTAAAAGGGGACTTCCAATACTCCTGTGTTCAGTAACTTTAGCTTTTAATCTGGATTTTACCTTAAGGTTGGGTTCAGATGCTGAAAATCAAAACAGTAAGATTAATATTAAAACAAGGTGGATAACATGGATATCTTTTATTTGTTGATTCTCATTTCTTTTTCAACCTATATGTGCTTGATTTTGTCCTTTAGTATTGTAATATATCTGGTCTCCCTGTAGTGTGCCACCTGTAATGCTTTGGCAGCGCTTTTTCCGAGTAGTCTATTTTTGATTTGTGGGGGTTCTTTGAACAGTAGTTAAGCGTGATATTCTTATTCTGAAGACATTACATATTGTGACAAGGACCAGACTTGACCAGGCAGTTTCATTGGTCAGCTAAAGGAGTTTGATGGAACAAAGGAATCACTGGAAGCGTACACTGACTGACTTGAAAGTTTTATGAGAGCTAATGGAGTGAAAGAGGAAAACAAAGTTGCAGTCTTGTTGACAGTTACTGGTCGGGAGACCTATGGATTTTTCAGGAACATGTTAAAACCGGAAAAATCAATTTCGTATTGAATCTGAAATGGTGTCTGATTTCACAGCACAATTAAAAAAGCTTTCTACCCACTGTGGGTTCAGAAATATCTTAGATGAAGCATTAAGATTTCTGTGTGGACTGCAAAAAGAATAGATCAAAAAAAAACTTGAATTTTTCAAAGGCCTTGGAGATTGCATGAGCAGGGGTGGTTGGTGTAGTTGTAAAATCTCTGCTTTCTGACCAAAGGTCCCCAGTTCTGCAAAAGTGAACTCGGCTTTTTGTCCTTCCGGAGTAGGTAAATGAATACCAGTGTCTGCTGGGAGTTAACCTGTGATGGTATAGTGTCCCGTCCAGGGGGAGTCAAAGACTCTCATCTGCTTAGCATGAAAGAAACCGGAGATTAACATAAGCTCAATGGGCCACTTGGCTCATTAAGGATTTAAAAGCTTTAGCTTGGAGATTGCACAGTCAGTGGAAATGACAGAAAAAAAGTCAATAAACTTAAGGACTTGGGACCGTCTGGATCGATTTAACGACTCAAGCACAGGAAATTAATCAGCTTAAAAATATGTTCAAACGTCCAATGCAAGCAATTGTGAGAGGTATGATACATGATGTTATTGTTGTGAAGTCATAAGGCATCATAGTAACAATTGTAAACACAAGAAATACTGGTGTAATAATTGTGGGAAGCAGGGCCATCTCAGGAAAGTTTGCACAGCCAAGGAGTCAAAGGATACAAAATATGTTGAGGTTTCTGGTAGAAACAATGTGACTGCTCATTCTCTCGGTTTTTTTGCCACTCAAAAACAGGGCAGTAAAGTAATTATTGTCACAATGGTGGAAGGAAAAAAAGTCTCATGGAGATTGACACTGTAGCTTCTTTGATAGTTATTCCAAAGAAAATGTTCAAAGAGAATTGAGGTGATGTAAAGCTTAAGCCAGCAGGCCAGTAACACTTTGAAAACTTACTCAGGGTCAGTGCTACCCTTAAGTGGAGAAACCTAAGTCCATTTGGAGTATATTGTTGCCGATGTTGATGGAAAACCAGCCTTTTTGAAGTGCAGCTAGCTTAGTTTTTTTAAAACAGAACTGGCAGGAGTCCTAATGCAGTAGATGAACTGTCTGGGTAAAATCATAGAGTTTGAAGCCAGAGTTGATGTTCATCCTGAAGCCACCCCTAAGTTTCCTAAGGCACGGGCTTTCCCTTATGCTCTGAAACCTGCAGTTGAAGCAGAACTTGACCAGTTGGAGAAAAGCATTCTGAGAAACGTATCCACACAATGAATGGGCTGCCCCTGTGGTAAGTGTTCCAAAATCTGAAGGGACTTTAGTTTAATGCATAGATTATAAAGTTA
Organism: Zoanthus gigantus; assembly: GCA_025331005.2. Taxonomy (NCBI): domain Eukaryota; kingdom Metazoa; phylum Cnidaria; class Anthozoa; order Zoantharia; family Zoanthidae; genus Zoanthus; species Zoanthus gigantus. Next base: position 12,786 of record JAOBBB020167067.1, read on the forward strand.
CAATAAATCAAGTGTTGGTGTTGACCAGTATCCCCTACCCAAACCTCACGACCTGCTTAGTACTATGGAAGTAAGAAAAATATATACCACATTAAAGCTCAAAAATGCGTAACAGCAGCTATAATTAAGCAACGTCTCAAAGAGGTACCTCACTATTAACATCTGCAAGCAACTATACCAGTATAATCGTTTATTATTTGATGTGGCAAATGCCCCTGCAGTCTTGCAGTCAACTATGGATTCAATCCTTAAGGTGTGGTGTATTACATTGATGATATTTTGATTACTGGACGAAACACAAAGGGGCACCAGGACCAGTTGGAGGCTGTGTTGAGTAGGATTGAGAGATATGGGGTTTGACATAAGTTATTTAAGTGTAATTTCTTAGAGACGAGGGTCCAGTTTCTGGTAAATGATCGATGCTAAAGGTGTTCACTCTTCCCCAGAGAAAGTGAGAACTATTGTAGAGTCCCCGCTCCTTCTAATGTCACCGAATTACTGTCCTTTCTGGGAATGTTACAATGCTACAGTATTATGGCAAATTTCTACCAAAATTCTCAAGATTTGGCAACGTATTCATATGGATTTTGCTGAGAAGGATGGTGTGTTATTTTTTGTCGTAGTAAATGCCCACTCAATATGCCCAGAGTATTTTCAATTACATCAATCACTGCCATTGAAATGTTAACACGACTATTTGCACCGTATGGGCTTCCAGAGGAGATGGTATCAGATAATGGTCCTCAGTTCATTTCTAAGGAAATTGAACAAGTCACAAACCAAAATGAAGTTCAGCATACACGGGTTCCCAGCTATCATCCAGCATCAAATGGGAAAGCAGAGCGTTGTGTTAAAGCACTGAAGCAAGCCTTGATGACCAGTAGTTTAGATAAAGGTTTTCTTTCCTCATACAGAAACACCCCTCACACGGTTACTGGCCAAAGTCCTGCTAACCTGTTCCTGAAGAGGAAACACCGCAACTGATTGTCTTTGCTTAAACCAAATCTTGCTCTGTATGAAGAATGGCAGATGCAAGAGAAACAACAGCATGATGGTAGACAGTCCAAGATGCAACAGTTCCTCCTGGGAAACAAGGTTCTAGTGCAAAGTTTTCGAAGCAAAGCAAAGTGAAACCAGGGTACTCTGGTATTGCATATAGGTAACCTTGCTTACTAAATAAGGATTGGAGAACGAATGCCCCACGTTTACTTGGATCATATCCTCCCAGCTGGTGATTCCAGGACACACCCTATACCCTCGCCCGTGAAAATAGGCATTTCACCTGTGGCTCCAGACACAGTTACATGCCAACCAAACCTGCAGCTGTTCCTCCAATACAGCCTCAACAATCATCCTTAAATGGAACTGCAGGAACCAGAGTTAGGTATGGTTACAGACACATCCTCGACTCCAGTGGCAATTTCTCTAAACCAGTTATATGGTTGGACTTATGAACAGTTGTGATTGGAAACATTTTAGATGTTTTTTTTTCTCATTAATTTAAGCTTAATATTGATTAGTTTTTGAAATGTTCCGTTAGAATATTCTTAGGAATGGGGAGATTTAATATATGGGGGCTCCCTATGGAAACCAACGTGTAATGTTTTTGCGGCACTTTTTCTGAGTAGTCTAGTTTTGGTTTGTGGAAGTTCTCTGAACAGTAGTATTCTTTTTTTTTTTGAGAATTCTCTGAGCTTTTGCCGATCTGTGCAGCATCATCAGGGAATGAATAAGAAAAAGCATAGTAGAGTTCTTAAAACAAGCTACATGATCGACTGTAACATAGATAAAAGATCTGAATATAATAATTTTATCTTATTTGAATGAAAGCTTTTGTTTCATGAAAATTTTATAGTTATGTTTTTGAACAGTATCTCTATGCCTCAACGGAATGTTTAACCATTACAATTTTCAAACTAGAATTGATTATAACACCATTTATACTGACATTCGTGAGAAACCAGATTAAGGTCTTAAATTAGCAATAAACAAAACTATTTTTGATGACCGATAATACTTTTAGTTTCATTAGAGAACAGCTTTCCTGCAATTGTATGCTTTCAGAATCAATTATCTGATACAATATATTGGTAGATGAAGATGATGATTTTAACCATTGTTTCCTTTAAACTTTTTTTTTGGAAAACATCCACATTCAAATATCTCTTGCTATACATAAAAAATTAGGATCAACCCCGGTTTCTGATAAACTTATTACCCACCACTCCCTGGGGTTGGGGTCAGGGTTAGAGTTAATCCAAACCCTATGAAGGGGTGGGTGAGTAGTTTACCAGAAACCGGGATTGATCCAAGGGAAGAACTGGGGGAATGGGGACAAGAAAAATTATGATGGCCACACAAGTCTGTGCAAGCCTTTCTTGTCAGTAGAAATAAAAAACACTGCAGACAGGATATACTGGGTTGCCTGTATTCCTGGCTGTAGCAATGTTTTACAACAGAATAGCACAAAATTAAAATGCTAGGAGCACATTCATGAAACAAATAACTAGGAATAGAAAAAGATATCAATTTTCATTGTTAGGTGCTATGTTGGAAGTTAATACTTTGAAAAAAAGTTTTATATTACAGTTCAATTGGAAATAAAGTTTACGTACTGTACTTTAAGTTGAGTGTGTATAGGACAATATTAAAGCAATGTTTTACCACTCAAAAGGTTTCAGATTGCGCTTTTGGGACATTACTTACACAAATGTTTTGAAATTCAAAAGATTTTTCATCTGTAGTCATTGTTACAATTGTCCTGAGCTAAAGCCAGTAAAAGATCCAGTAGCAATATTCTGACCCCTTTTCACCTTTGGCCGACTTTCTCAGCTGTAGTTTATTTACAAATCTTTTCCAACTGAGACGTCACAACGCTGCTCACAAACATAATTCACATAACTAAACAAAAAGGAAGTCGAAAACATTTTAACCACAAATCTTTTAAAAGCGAACCAAATAAAAAAAACCAACCTGTTTTTCGTAAAGGAAAATGGTTGATATCCTGTTGGGCTCCCAAGGGCCCAAGAACTTCTGCTTCTCTATCTAAATGCTGATTCCTTTGAACAAAAATGATTTTATAAATTATAAACTATAGTCTATTAATTTAAGAAATTATACATTTTTTCCCTGTCTTCATAGCTTGGTGAAAACCAAGGTAAATATTTGGGAGAAATCAAGAACAGATCAGTGATCACCTGCTTGAGAATTCTCACAAACTTTGCGGAAGTTTTCATCAGGCTATGAAAACACAGAGAACATAAATTATGTTTTATTTTTTTTATAAAATTATTATTTTCCGACTTAACAAAGAGAAAGATGATAACGAAGCATGTATGTACAATTCTATTTTGTTAATTAAACTATAAATTCTCAAAACTTGGAGAAAGTTGATCATATTGCTCACATCATTTTCGAGATTCCTAGCACTATGAAAACACACTTAAATAAATGACCAATAAAAAAAAAGGAACGTTTCTATCTGGGGAAAGAAAAATAGAACCTCCCGCGCATAACATATATGTCTACAGGTTTGAATTACATATAAAAATACAGATACAGTATAGTGGGGGAAATGATCTCGATTTGGAAATACAAGGTGCGCATAGTCGTATCGGGTAATTTTTGGGCTGTCACCAACTTTGTATAAACATAATTTAAAACTGACAAGTATCACGATAATGTTTTTTTATCTGACATGTGTCAGAACTAATTAAGCCAGTTATAAAACCGAATACGTTTTGGATCTTGATTGTTAAATTTTAATAATCTTTTTATTGTTTTGTTGGCTTTAATATGCAAGGTAAAAGCTGAGATATCTCATTTCAAATGTATTTAGACAAAGACTAAGTGTTGGCAAAAGCAAGTGAAATTACACAGACATCGATTTAAATCGATTCTACACTCCTCTGGGAAACGAAAAAAAATCACACTTTTCCTGTTAATTTTGTTTTGTTTTAAAACCTAGCAAGTTCTTTTGCATCCCAGTAACTATTTCACAGGTTAAATTAAATTACCACCCAAAGTATCAGGTCTTAGTAAAGGCGGGGACAGCTTTAGTGATAACTATTCCTAGTTATACTGTGAAAAAGGGAACTCAAACACCCAACAAAAACTTGCTCTTCCAGCAGAAATACTGAATGAAGTCTTTCTTTCTCCTTCAGTTTCCTATTCTCTATTCCTGGTTTGGGTGAAATCTAATATGGATAATAGAACAAGACACTGTTATCTTCCTTCGTGGTCATTCAAAGACATGTTGCCCCAAGTCTTGGTATTCACACTGGTTTCATTATGATAATCCATGGTCATCTCACCCCAATATAATATCTTAATCCTCCCTAAACACATAATGTGTTTATGCCTTTTAATTTCTTGAAGAACGCAGGGCTGCAACAGCACTCCTCCAACTCAGGGGGAATGGCCAATATCAAAAATACCATAATACTCTTTGTTTGTCCACCCAAAATTTTGCATAAGCTTTGTTTCCAGTTTCTCGTGGGAACATCTAAGTCCCAAGAGAAAATAAAGCAATGCTTATGCTAAAATTTGGGTGGACAAATAAAGAGTATTTAATGGTATATTTGATATTGGCTAATGATATAGTTCGGGAAGATCCTCTGTAGCTTGGCTTACGTCATTCAGGCAGGCTTCACCTCCCCTGTCTGCTATGGTCACCATTTGCACTTTCCTTGTGGATTCCATTCAAGGGCCTGATAAGTTATACATTTGATGCAGGCTTTCATAGCATGTGACCTATCCATCCCTCAACACATGTTGGACACAATTTTATCTTAAAAATCAGCTTATCTTAATACACTTACCTTAAATATACTTCGGTGTAGTGATTCACTATGTAAATGCTTTCTTATATTTTGAGATTAAATTATTCAATTTAAAAATTACAGTACAGGAAAATTGTTGAAATTACAATACAAAATCAATTACAATTACTTCGACAGTTAAACACCACAAAATATTGACAGCATTGTCAGTAAAAATTCATTTACTTTTGGGGTTTTGTTACTATGTGAATCTGCCAAATGGGGAATATAATTTCTCCCAACTAGCTATCAATATTTTGTGGTAATGCAGTCTTAAATTTGCAATTACTTTATAATGCTGGAAATGCAACTTCAAATGTTAACCCTAGACATCAATATATATGCTTGACCTTCAACTTACCAACGTTTGAACTGTTGGTTGGAAAGTGATGACATAGCAATGTCACGCTGCTGTTTATTGAGAACAAATTCCTGTAACCTCTGTTTTACTTCACTAGATGTCACTAAAAAAAGAAACAAAATTGTTTGTTAAGAAATTAAAATAAAATCATATTTAGCTATCTATGAGTCAGCTTAATATTAGTATCTAAAATAGATAATTATCCACTGAAATTTCTAAACAGTTTTCACTCATGCTGGGTCTAGGGCTGCATCATGCACTTTGTATCATTCTAAGTATAACAGCTGCCTTAAAGAAAAGACAGACCACAACGAGGTCATCATAAACCTGCACTATTGGCAAGTAATGAGTTCTTTATTTCCTCCAACTGAAGAGTAAACAATTACATAACATCCTTGTCTATGCACAGTATGGCAAAAGGAAGGTTGTACTCTCAACCTTTGAAAGGCTTGAGATCATGCAAACCCAAATTCTTCACTTTGCAGTCAGAGATCTTAACAAATGAGCTAATAAGCTCTTACACTCGGTGCTCAGTACAGAAGCACGATCTTTCTGTACTTCAGTACTAAGCCTGTTTTCAGAGTTATCATTGTTGTCTGAATCATAGCTAAAATATTGAGAAAGCTAGCATTCAATCTTGTAGTTTTCCTTACTTTCTTGGTGTGCTTGGAGATGGGTTTGCTCTTCCTTGACTTTGGGTATTTTACCTTCTCCATCATCTTGATCCATCATAACTTCTTCTGTTGTAAGCTCATGATCACTTGGTTCAACCTTGAAAATAAAATATTTTGAAATGACTTCAATATCATCAAGATGGCACAACTACAGAGCGGAGGGGCATTCTCTACAACTTCCTTTTCTCATCCTCTATTACTAGCAATGGAAAAAAATTGGCAGTCTAAGACTAAAAATATTGTGCATTCTGGGACTGCATGCAAGTGCTCAGCCCTGTATTTAGCCAAAATATTGAAATATAGCAGTAGTGAGAAATAATGAGAAATTTGCCTTTGGTGAAAAGAAAGGATTCTCAAGTTTAGTGAAAGAACAAACATCAGATTTGTTGATTCATGTTTCAAATCATTAAGATAATTGCAACTGCCATTTTGAAGCATTGACAGGTTGGATTGACTAAAAAACATTGTATTTGATCTTTCAAAGCATGGACCCCAACCGACAAAATGCTGCTGCTTTATTCCTTTTAGTAAGTAACCTGTTCACAAATTCTCATACCTCTTTCTAAAAATTCTTCACATACTGTGTGACGTCATCTTATGATTTTTATCCAGTTTTATAAAATGAAACTATAAACCAATCAGAGCATGTGTTGTTTTGGGCTTATTTTCTAATAATGCTTGCCACATATACACCAAAGTACCAATACTGTAGTGTAACCTATTTTACAAAGTAGAAATAACCTTGATTTTTGGTCTCTCCTGCATCAATGCTTGAGTTTCTCTCTTCTCCTTTTCCTGTCTTTCTCTTAACCTTTTCTCTTCCTCCCTCCTCTGCTTCTGCTGTGATTCTTGGAGTGCCTGGCGATAAAACTCTTCTCGTTGAAGAAGCTGTTGTTGGTAGTGCTGAAGAAGTAATTGTTTTTGAATATCTTGATGTTGTTTCCACTGAAACAGTTCAGCCAACTGCTGCTGTTGTGTGGATGATAATATAAGTCTTGGTACTGGAATGGGCTCTGTCGTGTCCATTGATCCATACTCATGACCATCAATATCTTTTAAAACAAGTAATACACTTACTTCTGTTTTATAGATAATGGTGCAAGAATAAATTTGCTTTAAACATAAATATAGTTGAAACCATTTTTTTGCATACGGTCATTTAATTTTGTTCAATAACAGTTTTTGTACTTTACTTTCAATTATTTTGTAGTTATTCTTTACAGAACTAACCAATCACATCCACGAGCTGTTGTGTGAAATCACCAAGTCACTTTGAAAATAACGTGGAAAATAGGCAGAAAAAATGCCTCGGCTGTTACATCAACTTGTGGATGTGACTGGCAAAGCTCTGAAAAAAGTTCTGAATTAAGTGCAGTGGTTTCATTAGAAGGCGGCTAACAGTGATTTATCACCGCCTACGGAGCCTCAGACCGCCGGCTACTTTGCCTGAGAAACTGAATAGAATTTCATTTGTTTGTACATTCATTTTTAACTTTTACAGATAAGTGCTTTGTCCCAAAGTATTTCTTTAAAACATCCTTGCAAATGGCAAATAAACTCGAAAGGGAAGCTTCATTTCTTATACTATTTTATTTAATTTAAAAATGATCTCTTCACACATGGCTCTGATATATTTTAACTGTAAATCCAAGGGGCCAAATGCCTGCTTCTTAAGAATCTAGCAGTTATAAGAATGTTGTTTTCTAGCCAAAATGCTGGAAAATGCATCTCAAGAGTCCCAAAATCTCAACCCCCTACAGTATCGCAAAATGCTGGAAAAACCATTTCAGGGGTCCCAAAATCTTAAAATTCCCTATGGCCTTGGAAAAAATGTATAGCCGCCTACTTTCATCATCTAGCCACCTACTTCAAAAATTACTGGAATCACTGTAAGTGAAAATAAAGCCATAGCATTCATCAGAATCAAGTGCCTTCATTGTAATAATAATTATATTAGTTTGAAATCATTAGAGCAGCTGGCGTACAATAAAAATATTGAATGTTCTACTCCTTTGCTCTTAGCTGTTCTAAGCTGGTATAAAAATATAGTCAGACAATTAGATAAAATCCATGGGTAATTGTCACAATAAGCTTTTAAATTAGCAATCAACAAAAATTTATTGAACAAATGTTTGGGTGATGCAATGTCAATGCAACAATACAAAAGATTGCACTAATAATAATTTCAATGCGGGAATTCTTTTTTAATCCTTTAAGAGACAAAGAGGAAAACAATAATTTGAATCTTATTTTAAAGAGACAGAAAAACTATCATGGCTTATTTGCTGTAAAGCATGATTTTAAAACGTTTTGGCCCTTACAACAAATCCTTTAGTAATTGAGTTAAAAACAACAAATCCTTTAATGAGATAAAATACAAAGTTAATATATACAATTATACCCACAAATAGCACAAGCTAATTGGGGCAGGTATTAGATAAATTACAGTTTTATACAAATGTCATAAGTTGCAGATAGATTCCACAAAACAGAAAAGGAAGAAAAAATATATATTTTATATATACATGGTTCATACAGACTTTCTTAACATAAATTCAAGGACTTTTCAAGGACTTTTCAAGGATAAAATACAGATTTT
>JAOBBB020167068.1:0-12269 GCA_025331005.2 Zoanthus gigantus
GGCCAACTGACGGTGAAAGAAGGTTCGTTGCAAATCAGCACAAACTATTTGCATTAAACATTATTGATCAGTAAGTATTCTCTCTTGTTGTACATGGTGCAACCGACAATTATTTTTTAGTCGTTCCTCAAAAGTTGAGGTCGTCATTAAAAATGAGCTGTACCGTGTTTAGAAAAGCCTATTTGAATCTACTAAAAATAATTATTTTGCTGAAAGCCGTCTAGATAGTTCGTCTCTCTTGTGGTACAAAAAACGACAAAATCTACAAGCACCTGAATTGTTGCATTTTCTGACCAACGTGATGAATAGAATGTTTTAGCTGAGCCATGATTTCAGCATTTTGCTGCAGATAAAGATACTTGCGATGTTGCTGTTACTGTCCTGGAAACAATCCTCTGTTACTGTAGGTAAAACTCATGTAAGAAAAATATATAAAGAAGGTTTATGTTCTGATATGGGACAAGCAGCTCATTCTGCTGGGCAAGTATTTTTAAATACCACTTGCCATCTGACAAGTTTTGTCAGAAATATTTGTCGGACCCTGTATATATTGCATCCGTCGAGACATTACGCGGGCGGTTTAAGCTAGAATTTTGCGCCAGACACTACTCGATCCACCCAAGTCTGGTAAAAAAATATGCTTTCTGAAAAAATATTGTTGATTAAACTCTGTATTGTAAAAGAAAACACAGCAGTTCTTATTTCTCTGACGTTAACTTAAATTCTAATTCCCCAGAACCAACCAAACCAAAGATTGTTGGTACACCGGAAGAAATCGATCGTTTTGAACGACTTAGTGTGATTGCCGATATTGGTAGCAGCATCAAGTTACTGTTGGGAAGTGATGTAACTCTGCTCTGCGACGCTCAAGGCTTACCTAAACCTAAAACAAGCTGGACATCAAATGGGGAAGTCTTGGGCTATGGGAAAAGGCTTCAACTGAAAAACCTTAAAAATGACAACCCAGTCAATTACACATGTACAGCTGTAAACCTTGGGGGCAAAGTGTCACGCCATTCTTCAATTACTATGTTAAGTAAGTATTTACTAATTTGAACTAAACGTAAGCCAAACTGTCAAAAATGTCTTTGCAGTGATTAAAATTTTGTAAAAAATAGCAGGTTTAGGGGTTGCACTATCGACGTGATAACCAAGACATGTGCTGCAATGAATAAAAACAATGTAGTTGCTTCAAACTTTTGAGTTGATTTGCTTTCTAATCCATAGAGGGAATCAAACCCAAGATTCTAACAAATCGTGAGAGCCAAATTGTTTCTGACAACAAGAAAGAAGTTCGCCATGTGGTAGGTGGAAATCTAACCTTACTCGAAGGCAAAGACATAGTGTTCCGTTGCCCTGTTGTTGGTTCTCCTAAGCCAGTCGTTAAGTGGTACTTCAAAGATCAGCTCATAGTGCCAAGCGACACAACCAGGATTGATCCAAAAAAAGGAACCCTTAAACTTATTGAGATCACTGAGGAAGAGGACGGGCTATACTCGTGCGTTGCCACAAATCTCGCTGGTCAAGACAAAGAGATATCTTTCGTTTTGACTGTCGGTAAGTATGTCCAGTCATTCATTAATTCTTTTTTGACTAGGTCGGTAAGTATGTCATGTCATTCATTAATTCTATGCGTACCCAAATTTACGGTGTTCAACTTATCCATAGAGAAAATAATGTGGGATCCCTGCAGTTATCCATACATTACATTAACTGGCTGCGTTTCCAGCGTGGTTAGTCCTTGTGGTGTATTGGTTAACACGTCGAACTAGTAAACCGAAGTTGTGGGGTTCGATTCCCGCCGAGGGCTTCTTCTTTCATTCTATATAAATACACCGAACGCATTTAATATACTTTCATGGGTTCAAAACATTTTGGTGTTTAAATAATGACTGGTCCGTTACTACGTTGTAAATGGAATGCTTTGTCGGTGTTTCTATAGAAACCGTTTAACAAATAGTTAAGTTCTACACCGTACACGTGTACTGAAAAGAACTTTAATACTAATGTTTCGGACTGTAATCCTTCGTCAGTTTTAAAATTCTTTTCACTACGGTGTACAACTTTACTGTTTGTAAAACCCTTACAACGTCGGATTGGTGTAAAAGTTTAAGGTTAAAATTTAAAACAAACTTTTTCGACTCTTTAAGTTATCTTCAGGTTAAAATTTTAAGGTCGGATTGGTTTTGCTTTTCAGCTAAACATTAAAATGTTTTAACTTGCCATTGATATAAGGCTGCCAGGAGAATCAAAGGATTTTCTAAGTCTATGGTACAAATCTGGGGAACAAATTAATTGGAGAAACCTGCTCCATTTTAAAAAAGCACAAGTAAATTCTTTTCATTGTAAAATTAATTTCACATTGTGTAAATATATTCCCAGGTGTGTATGCATATGACTTCCATCGCGTCGCTTAGAACAAAAGAAGTTTGTTAATTTCCCAGGATGCTCTGGGGTAATTGGGGAAGTCATTGTTTGTTGAGAAGCCAACGCGTTCATTTCACTTTCAGTTGAGCTCTTTGAAAGAAGGTAGTGTTTACTACAGAGCTGTCGAAAAAAAGTTCAGAATTTATCCGTTTTTTTGATAAGAATGTTCGGTAATGGTTTCTAAAGGCATTAGGGCCTCCTTTCTGGACAGCTATTACAGCTTAAACTTTAAAAAGGTATTTCATAATTCTGTCCTCTAGTTTGTCTTTTTTTTCAATAGAATTTAACGAAAATCAAAAGAAAAGTTTTTCTTTAATAGGGAATCTCTTGGAAAAATTTTTTTTTCTAATTCAAAGGATGATCAGATAAATCACACTAGTGAAAGTATGTTTTGAAAAACAAAGATCTGTTTATATTTTATGAACGTTTGTCCCTTTGTTTCTGCTCAGCGTCATTTTAGTACGACGAGTCGAAAAACGAACCTAAGATTGTTTCTCGATTTCATGGAACTTTACAGTAACAAATATTCTCTACTTTTTTTTATATCAGTTTTAAAAATAAAAGGCGAACTTGGCATCGAAAGTCGAAGCTCTCCTAATGGACAACAACAATGGCGTAACCATGCAAACTACATTGCGCGGGCAGGTAAGCACTCCTGTAGCTTATAGATTAAGGTCTAAGAAATAAAGCAATATTGGTAATTTTACATGTGAAACTGACTGTTTCTTTACGGTCTTAAGATTAGAATGTGAAAATAGTTTCAAATAAGTTAAAAAAAAACATTTACAGGAGATTCTGTTTGGCACAAAGAAATGGTTTGACAAAGAAAAGCCTCGATTTTAAATTGTTAGCTTATCGACTTTGTTTCCGAAAATCTGAATAGTGTACAATTTAAATTCATATGCCTTAGTATTTTGACTTTGCTTTTTTTTGTCAATGGATTATTTTAGATTAGGTCGTTTAGATTGTCATGACTTTATACGTAGAACGACTTCGAAATATCCAAGTTATGATTTGTAATACTAATATATTCTTTTTAACTTAACATTCGCCATATTTTATTGTTTATAAAGCAGTCCAAAAGGGAATCTCGTTTATCCTCAATCTTTCGTCTGTATGAAATTCATCTGTATAGTTTTGGTTGTATAATTTTTACATACAGTAATTCTGCTTCGAATTGTAAGTTTTCATTTTTAGAAATACTTACAATACATACAAGTTCAGTGTAAAAAGTTTGTTAGTTTTGAACGCGCGCAACTCATTAACAAACAGGTTCTTTTGTTGCACTAACTTGAATTAATTGTTTTACATGTTCAGTTTAAAAATATGAACCAAGCTATTCAAATGTTTTTATTATTTTTTTTTTGTTGTCGCTCCTGGTAATTTTTGTTTTATTGCACTGTAATATGCTCAATGTTTTTTTAATATGAAATAGAAGATAACAACAGAAAGTGGAGTAACCAGTAATTGTTTTTGTGGCTGTTTATTATCAGAAAAACAACCTTAAATTCAAAATGCTATTCCTGCTATTTTAGTGTTTAAGGGGATGAAAAAACTTGCACTTTTTTCAAATGTTTTACACCAAGCAAGGTCATCATCAATCCAATTTTGATCCAGGTTTATTCTCATAAATGGGGGTGGTTGGATTTACCCCACTTTGGCTGCAATCAGTCCAACTCCCACTCTCCATCTTGCTCGAGGCATGGCAAAAAGGACTTTTAAAACCTTGTGTAATAATGATTGAGGCCAAGTGTTGAACTTGATTTGAACATAAACTTTTTAAGTTAGTGAAGCAAAAATAAATATAAAAGTCAATTCATTCACAATCCACCATTTTTGAAACACTTGTTATTAACAAATCTGTTTTTTAACTATCAACAATTGAGCTCATTATGCTTTGTCGATCATCAACATCATTATTCACATTTTAAACATCTATTTGCCATGGTTGCATGGGTTATAGAGAGGTTTCTTAATGGCTATCTTCCACTCAGTTTGATTTTGTGCCAGATCATGATTAATCTTCTGTTTTGATTTTAAACCACTATCCATGACTTGGTACCAAGTCTTTCGCGGTCTGCCTTTTTGTTTTTTGCCCCTCCATAACTATATCTTGGCATTAGTTTACCAAGCTATTATAACTGCACTGTGTTACCAAACCACTTCAGTCTGCCGTATCTGAAGCAGTTCCTAATGCTATTAGGGCCCAATTGCTCTCTCAGTTCTGAAAAAGGCATCCTGTCCTTCAAGGTGACATCGCACATCCATCTTATCATTCTGAATTTCTCTTTTTTTTTTCTTTTTTTTTTTTTTGCTGTGTTTTAAACCGTCTCATTTCATTGCACTCTAACCTCAATAAGTCTGTTATTTTACTGCCCAAGTGTGACTACAAAACACCATGGCAGTATTTTTTGTTTTATTGCAAGTGGTCGAGAAGCAAACACTTGTTTTGTTCCTTCTTGGAATTTGATTGTAAACATTTTCAAGAATCACTTTTGTAGCTTGGTTTCCATCATTTTGACCTGTTTTGTTGTGAGAATATTAATAAATTATTACATTTTGGTTACTACTTCCTTTTACATTGTCTTGTCATGTTACAGGGAATGAAAACTGAGTACAAAATTTTAAAACTAAAAATGGTTTAAAACTAAAAATGGTTTAAAACTAAAAATGGTTTAAAACTAAAAATGGTTTAAAACTAAAAATGGTTTAAAAATGGTTTCTCATCATATTTTTAAGAAAAAATATGATTCAAAAAATCATTCTCACCACCAGGAGTAGGAAACTAGGGATGATAAACAAATGTGATGACAGACCTTGAACTCTCAAATTGTAGGGGTACGGCCATTTAGGCCTCAAGGTTTTTTGCCAAAAAGATAGCTCCAAGGCAATTGTCTAAGGGCACCAAGGCCATACCAAGCACACAGGATTTATTTTGTGTTCTTTATTTGACTATCACCTCAATATAATTTGATCACTTTCAACTCATTCAGGTGATGTTAACAGAAAAACACCCTATGTTTTAACACCTATTTCTTAAGGCATGGCATCACCAAACAGAAAAGGGGCAGGCCATTTGTGGCCGTAAATCGTACACAATTCTGGGGGCATTACAGCAGTGGCCAGGGGCATCCACAGTAAATGCCACGTGGATGTTGTGGATTTCAGGCCCTGTGATAATGATGATGATGTTGGTCAGTTCAGGTGTTTCAATATTGAGTACACCCTGAAGTACCCCATTGCACAACAAACTGCTTCGTCTGATGTTGTGTACAAGACTTGAATAGCTTCCTTCTTATATTTCCTGGATTCTATCTTTAATTTAGTATTTTTTCCCACTTTGTCATACTCTCTGGTATGACATCAAATATCACATATGTTGAGCTTTTATCTTCCTGACCCAAAAATGGTCAGCGGTCAGCATGAGAGTAGGACGTGTAAAAGTGTGCTCTCTACAAATTTTACTTCTGCTGACTTATTTAGGAATTGAATCTTTTTATTACAAGAAGATATGCCCGGCTAAAGTCACTATTATCCTTTTCAACACACCTGGAGAGTTTTTGGTTAATAACGAGAAATATAAACTAGATTTTGATGTTGTCAAGTCTTCTATCTCAAGCAGCCATCTTGGTTTTACATCCAAGCGTAAGAAACTCTTTTTCTTTCGAAGAATTGCTTATTCCAGAGTTAGTTATTATCCTAACTCGGTTAGTTGTTTCCATCATCTACGACTAGTATTAAGCGGAGATGTCCAGTTAAATCCTGGCCCCACTACTTAAAGCTCAAGTACCATCACGAACAATTAAAAGTTGAAATGTGTGCTGGTGAACAGTTGCTCTCTTTGTAATAAAATAGCGGAATTCCAAGGATTAGTTTATGGCAACAATTTAGACGTCCTCACTGTTACTGAGACGTGGTTCCATGATGGCTGTTTTGATGGTGAATTATTATCTTCTTCCTTGTATACAATATTCCGAAAGGACAGAGGCGGTAACAAAAGAGGTGGTGGTGTTTTACTTGCTGTGAAATCAGATCTCTTGGCCTATAGAAGACCTGACCTTGAACCACAGAACTCTGAAATTCTTGTGTGTGACTTTGTTTCCCCGAATAGCTTTAAAATAACTTTTTGCCTGTGTTATAGACCGCCGAACTGCTCTTTATTTATGGATTATTTTGAGTGTCTACTTACAAATTTGCGTGAAACTACTGGTAGAATCTGCATTGTTGGCGATTTCAATATGCCTACCATTGACTGGGAATATGTTATTGACTTGAACAACTCTACTTATGGGGTTAAGTTTTGTAATCTAATTAACTCCCATTTTCTTACTCAAGGTGATACAGAAAGCCTTTCATTAGCTCGTTAAATGTGGGTATTAAGTTCAGTTCTTGATTAATGTGAAGACCAAGATTGCGGACAGCTTCTACAGGAACAATGACATGATTGTCAACCTATATGGTGATTGGCCTACTGAGCTTTAAAAGTTGCTAAGATGAACTAATCAAAAATAATTCTGTTTTGCTAATGTTTAATTTCAATAGATTTCAATTAAGTCAATCTTTAATATCAATGATAGTTGCTTGAACAATACTAAGGGCATCAGATAGGCTACCAATAGTAATGGCGTCAAATGTGAGATATAGTCGGGTGTCATCCGCAAAAGAATGAAAGTCTAAACCATGTTTTCGGACAGTGTTCCCAAGAGGCTATACATAGACGAGTAAAAGAAGTGGACCAAGAACACTGCCTTATGGCACGCTGCATTTTAAAAGATTTGGGTTAGAGCAATTTCCATTAGCGGAGACACACAGAGGCCGACCAGTTAGGTAGGACGTGAACCAATCAAGCACTAATTCAATTATTCCAAAGCACGATTGTAGTCATTTCAAAAGGATATGCTGGTCAACAGTGTTAAATGCGGCAGATAGGTCAAGTAATACAAAGGCCGTGTGCTTCCTTTGATCCACAGAGTGAATAATATCATTACAACCACGCACCCAAAGCTGTTTCAGTGCTATAGTTAGTTCTGTAGGCTAACTGGAAAGGTTCCATTAGGTTGTTATTGAGTATGTGGTTAGTGAACTGCATGCCAACAACTTTTTCACAAATTTTAGAAACAAAGAAGGGGCGGTAGTTCTCCTTAATGAGTTCTTTTTTAGCAGATTTAAAAGAAGGAAGAAACAAGGTTTCTTTCCATGAGCTAGGAAGAGTTCCAGTAGAGATAGACCTGTTGATCATACTTGTTATGGCAAGTGCTAATAGCTCGGAGCCGTCTATCACTAGTCGAGTGAGAACAGGGTCAAGATAACAAGTTTTTGATGGACAGGACATTAATTAGATCAGATACAGTTCTGATTGATACACTGTCAAAAGTAGAACATTTGACAATGTTCATTTCAGTCTGTGAATAGATCCCAGGTGGATGTAAAGACAGTGGGACACAGTAATTCAGCTCATGTCTATTGAGATCAATCTTACTTAAGAAGTAGTCAGCAAACTGATTGGCGAAGACCCTGATGTGACTCACGGAGTGGCATGGGCATACATGTAACTGTCGACTGGTTAAGTAAATAATGATTGATTTTCCTGAACAGAGCCTTTTGGTTTCCAGAAAATACTTTAATCCTACAAGAATGAAACGGTGTATTAGCTGCAGATATTAGTTTACAGACACTGCTCCAAACTCCGACAAAATATAGCCGATCAGCCTCAAGTTTAGTTTGGCACCATTGGGGCTCAATGCAATGTCAGGTTTATCAACATGTACATTAAAATCGTCAGTGATCAGCAGCCGTCCAGTCTTGCTATCTACAGATAGCAATTCAGATATTTCATAAAAAACGAGACCAATGAGTGTTGTGTTTTAGTGTTGAGGATGAGTTGTGATTGTAAACAGCGGAACGTAACATCACCTTTAACAGTTTGGTTTAAAAGATAGAGGCTCTGTAACAACAACAGTTATACCACCGCCACAACGATCTTTGCACGGAAAAGAAACTAATTTGTAGTCATTAGGGAATAATTCATCAATGGTGACAGGATCATCTGCATTTAACCACATTTCAGTTAAACAACAGATGTGCAGGTCTTTCTCAAGGATATAGATTTGTTCTTAGAGGATTCAAAGTTAAATTCAGGTTTCCACATTGATTTTTGTGGGAATCATACAGATGTATCAAGTTGTTAATAATAATAATAATAATAATAATAATAATAACAATAATAATAGAAACATTATTTGCTTATCAATACAGTTGTAAATCTCACTACTTATAGGCAATAAACAATTGGCTACTTGAAATGATACATGAGTAATATAATATAAATATATATTTACAAGGTATCAAAAGATAAAATTAAATAAAATAAAAACTAAATTAAATTTTTAAAAAATTAATAAAATCATCATCATCATCAAAAACTAGAATTTCAATAGCTCTGGGCCATTCCAAATCTTATTTCTGTCTTGTCTTGTCTTGTCTCCGAAACCTTATTATCTTCCTACGCGAAAAGAACGTCACCAAATTTGGTAGCATCTTCCCGCGCTTTTTTTATAAGTTCATATTTTCAGTAACTTTTAAAAACAAAAAAACTAATTTTAAGTTTTGTGCGTTGAAGATATTAAGAACAGAAACATGGTTGAAATTCCAGCACTTTAGCTTCATAACTTTGTAACAATTTCCTGAACAAGACATGCCCCTACGAAAATATTTTGTGGGTTGAGGTAGAACACTTTAATGTCCTTACTGCATGAATCCCAAAGTAGCCAAAGGCAATGAAATGCTTAAAGTGCAAAAATGGGATTGCGTTCTTCGCTGTATGAAAATAATCTGATTCTTCTTTTTTCTTCTGTGTTTTTTTTTCTTTCACTACGCTAACTCATAAAAGGGAAAAATATGTCTGTCAAATGTCATCGAACATTGTTGAACACAACATGTTTTAAGCGTTTAAATGCAACGATTAAATTTGTTGGATAGTGTTGGTTAATGTTCTTAATGAAGTTTGACTCGATTCAAACTTTCAAAACGACTTCCTCGCATGACCCAAACATTATTGCGCACTTTGATCGCAACAAAATTGATGGTAGTTGAATATGTTTCAGTAAAAAATTGTCCAACACAACCAAAAAATGTTAGATAATGTTTGATGGCGGTTGGATACGTTTGAACACTCCCGCATCCAACACAGTTTAATATCGGTAAAGAAATCGTCCAACAATATCAAAGAATGTTGGATAATGTTTGAAAAACATGCTTGACTGAACTATCGAAGAAGAAATTACCTTCTATTTCCCTAACCACATTGGTTCCTTATCAACTTTTAGGTTCTGTACCTCGCCTGGTGGCCGATGGTTAGAGACAGTATGTTTTACTTGTTCAGTTTAGTTGCACTGATGCTTGTGATAATGGACAACATCGTTGTGTGGTAAGACGAGACACACAAACTCTGCAGTGTTTTTCCTCTCAAACTTGATTTCTAAGAAATCGTTGCACTTAAAGTGCTATTTTAACCCTTTCAGTGCCAGTCAGTTATCAACAACCAACTTCTCCTTATATAACACATAAAAAAATATGACATTTGGTGATGAGAAATGAGAATTGATCAAACAAAGCCAACTATTGAAGATTAAAAGTCAAATTCTCTCAAATTTGTTCAATAAAAAGTATGGGCTCAGGTTGGGAGAATTTAAAAATACAACTGGCACTGAAAGGGTTAAGAACACAATGTTCTTTATCACCTCTTTTTGCTTTTAAATATCATTGTCTCCATCAGATTGCTTTCCTACTTCCGGCCCCTGACGCAATTTTGGGACCTAACTTTTTGCACATGTTATGGTCGCCGTGTAGTGGAGCCAGTTCCGTCAGATATATATTGATATTACGGAGTTTAGCATTAATAACATTGCAAATGTATATCTAATTCTACAAAAGAATGTAGTAAATTTGTTGTTCCCAGGGGAAAACATTTTAAAAATTGAAATTCTATGAGGCCCAAGACAAGGATTCTTGGAATCCTGGCGGCCGTGAAATTTAGACTTTATGCAAATACCAGCCTGAAGACAAGAAGACCGGAAATCCCAGATTCTAGGACCCGAAAATCCTTTGGAGACGAAAATGAAGAAGTATGACTGGAGCTACTTATCACAATGTCAAAATTATGTGCTGGGATATGTTTTCTAGGAAAGAAACTTTGCGCTTCGCGTCGGATTTGATGGCGAACTTTGATAAAGATTTTGTAATAAAAGTATGTTGGACTACTATAGAACGTATTATACTAATCTTTGATTGTTACTAGTTTAAATCTTGTAAATTGAAACTATTAGCACTAACTTCATAAAAAAATGAATTGCAAGCTGCATAACTTACAGTGGCGAACAAATGTAAAGAATCTTTTTCCAGTCTTTTATAAATTTCATCTGTCCTCTGAGATGGAGCAGAGGCCTTGTACGACTTGCAAATAGCGGGGGCGTGACTGGAGGAGTGGCATTAATATGAAAACATACACTCATTCGCTTATTTGTCGTGAAAGGTTCAGGATATAAACTCGTTCTCCTGTCGGTTCCCAAACAGCCAGATTTGTCTTCAAAGCTTTTATCTCTAAAGGCGCCATTAGGAAAAGAATAAGAGCCAAGTTCTGATTGTCTGCTCTGGAGAAGAGTTGGTATTTTGGATACTAACTCGAATGCGACTTGCCTTCGCAAAAGCTGAAAATAAAAAGTGATCATGCAGTAGTTAACAGACAACAACAACTACATGAATTAGCCAATATCAAAAATACCATAATACTCTTTGTTTGTCCACCCAAAATTTAGCATAAGCATGGTTATTTTTTCTTGAGAATTACAATGATCCCAAGAGAAACTGAAAACAATAGTTATGTAAAATTTTGGGTAGACAAACAAAGAGTATTATTGTATTTTTTATATTGGCTAATAATAACACGGTAATAATAATAATCATAATAATAATCATAATCATAATCATAATCATAATCATAATCATAATAAAAAGATTAAAAAGAAAACTAATAATAATAACAGTAATGATAATAATAATAATAATAATAATAATAATAATAATAATAATAATAATAATAAAACTTGAGATAGTGAACGAGTAGTTGCAGAGTAATACCCGTGGCAGGTTACGTTATGAATGTCTGTAACTTGGGAAAAGATGAACTGGATGAATTGGACAAAATCGTGAAGAGTGTATTAAGGAGAGAAGGATTTCACGGAAGACAATCAAGTGACGAGCGACTGTATTCAAAGAGGAAAGAAGGTGGTAGAGGATTGAAAAGCTTTAAAGAAGTCTATGATGAAACGAAAGCAAGGGTAGCATGCTACATGGCTCCATCAACAAATAAATGGATTCAATCAGCATGGAGGAACGAAACTCGTAAAGAGCAAACATCGCTGAAGAAGGAAGCAGAGAGGGCAATGAGGAACGTAAATGCGAATGTGAGATTTAATGAAGGAAATGTGACGATTGGTGAAGAAAGATATACCGAATGGAAAGCAGCATGGAAGACACTGAAAAAGATCTTGAATGAAGGGCAGAAACGAAATAAGCAGCAAAGCCTAAATGAGAAGGAGCTCCAAAGTGAAATCCCGAAACAATATGGTGACGACGACTACGAGTGGTTAAAATGTAACACCGACCCCAGGAAAACGTCATCAATCTTCGCTTTACAGGAGCAAATGATAGAAACAAGAACATGGAAAAAGATCAGAGGCTTGGTGGAAGACGACAAGTGCAGACTCTGTGGAGATCAACGAGAAACAGTCCAGCACATACTATCTGGATGCCAAAAGCTGGCAGGATCGGAGTATGTCAAACGT